>JAWNNL010000363.1:0-26561 GCA_035045005.1 Liodrosophila aerea | reverse complement strand
TGCTCGCACTGCTCCTCTCCTTGCCTAGTACAGGAAATTGAGTCTTGAATATCTCTGGTGTTTATTATCCGATCCACAGTTCACAGCACAGATAAAGGTTACCATAAGATCATTACATGCCAAAGCACAAGCTTGTATCTTTATTATTGTGGCTGTGGTGGTTGTTCGCGGTTTTAAGGGGAGGGGGGAGAGGTATCAAAAATCTAACACAAACTTGATCTGCTTGCACTAACTGCTGGTATCTAACTGCCAATATGATATATCTAGCTCTTACAGTTTACGAGATCTAGGTGTTCATAAAGACGGACAGACATGGCGAGATCGACTCAGCTCGTCGTACTGATCAGGAATGTATTTACTTTGTGGGGTCTGCCACGCCTCCTTCTGCCTGTTACATACATTTCTGAGTTGCACAAGCCTAATAGACCCTTTTGTACTTTTTAAAAGTACAGAGTCTAATTAGAAATGATTTTGTATAATTATTTAATGTATTTAATACAATACAAATTGTATGTTTACTGGCTTTGTTTTGTTAATTAAATTAATCTTTCAAGAGATTTAATTTTAATGTGCTTTATTTTTAAAACATAGTAAGTAATATAAACAAAAATGTAATATTTTAAAACTATGATCCAAGGTCTCCCAAATCGGTAATTAATTTCAAGACAATTGTGTTCTGTGTATTTTCTAACTGCGTATTGACTATTCAATAGCACCTAGCCCACTGTGCGGGTCACACGCCCAATTCTGAGCTCCACGCGACTTGTGAACGTATTTGCCTGCATTCCTTTGTTTGATTAAGTGATCATTTTTCAACTTTCTTCTGTTGTACATAGCATACTTTTATTTCACTGAATTTCGGCTTTAATTTGACTTTCCTCCAAATCAAGTGTATAAATATGTTTTTTGATAAATTCAGCAAAATTTTAAAGTTTTGCATTGAACTGATTCCTGTGGTAGCTGTGTGTGCTTGTGTGTGTGAGTGTGTGTATGTGTGTGTGGCGTCAGGCAGTCGTCCAAGTCCAAGTGCAACTGCAACTGCGAAAATAATTGTTGACACCTACATAAAATTTATACAGTTTTTTCTTTTTTATGTAAAAAACTCGCACTTATACAACGTTTGCTAAACACACACAAAATGTGACACAAAAAACAAAAACAACAACAAAAAGAAAAAGAGTCGAAATAAAACCAACTGAACAAAAAAAGCAGAAATAAAATGTTCTACCAATTAGCCGATTTTATTTAGTAGTTGTTGTTGCTGTTGCTGTTTATTTTGCGAAATAAACAAGTTTGTGTTTCCATCAGAATTTACATACAGTTTTTGAATTACGCTATCGACTGCTAGCTATTTTTATTGGCACATTTTTTCCACATTTATGCAAATCGAACCAATATCCAAAATAAGTTAAGAATCATAATAATAACACCAAACTAAAATAAATAAAAGCCACGCGATCCATTCGCGCTGCGCAGTTACAGTGGAAGTAGAAGAAACCTCGGCTCGGCTCAGCTCAGCTCCGCTCAAGTCAAAATAGTAGAGCGCAGAACGCTCAACATCAGCAGATTATGTCACTCCGCCCCAGTAGTGTATACGAGTACTACTGAGCAGACCAACCATACCGACACCGTATACCACATTGCACACGCAACGGAACCCAAGCGAACCGCGAACCGCGAGCCGCGAACCGATGGCTTCATGGTCACGGCCAAGCCTCGGGCACCAAAGTCTCGCAGCTCTAACAGCATTTGTCAGCTGTTGTCGGAGCGAAAGATGGACACACTGAGAGAGGGAGATACAGATTGGGAGAGCGCCATAAAGAGATTTCAAAGCCATTAGTTAAGCTTCATCCAGCGTTTGGCCAGGTTCAATGTACGGCCAACAACGACGCGCATGAGATGAACCACCAACACCAGCAGCAGCACCAGCACCATGCCAGCACCACTACCAAACACTACCACATACTCCTCCACCTGCCCCACTCCCGACTCCTACTCAACGCTTTTAAATGGTAATAGAGAAATTTCGCATTAGAAAAGGCCACAGCCAGAGCCAAAGCCGGCTCTGAGCTTAACCAAACTAGCTCTGCCTTTTTGTTGTTTTTCAGTTTTTCAGTTTTTGTTTTTTTCTCTTTTTTTGGCCTGAGTTATTCAATAGCCTAGCGTATCGTTAGAAAGGCAATAGAGAAGAAAAGTGAAAGAACTTTTGAGTGCCAAACAGAATTCTTTTATTTATCCATAGATGGCCAGCTAACGACTTGAGATTATTATACCCTATGAATACACAATGAGTTTGCAATCTACATTCGTTGTTATATCCAAGCATTCCCACAGAAGTGATACCAAAAGCTGAATATCAAGCGTCATAGATGTAAATAGAATCATAATTAAATGTAGGATTTTTGAAATAAGTTTTTCTTGGGCTTAAAAATTAGCATATCAAACAGATAAACTGGAGTTGAAAGATCTCACGCAGAGCAAGGATTCTATATAATTTCCTAAACAATTTTTGTAGATCTTTTTTCACTTCGTAACACGCACTATTCTTAAGTAGAAAGTTGAAAAGTTAAACTAATTAATTGATTTTTAAAATAATTTCTTCAAGTGTACGACGAGCGAACTTCAAATCAAATTCAGCAAGACAATCTTCGATATATGTGTGTATGTAGATATTTATAATTTGTGTTTGAAATCTGAATGGAAGCTACCGTAATTCCACAGAAATTTTGCATAATTTCAAGCTAAGCGGTCGACTTAATTATTGTTTATATCGATCAATTATTTATAAATAAACAACAATGAATGAGTCGGAAATTAATGTGGCATATGCACCTCATATTTCACTCTCGAAACCCAGATCAGACCACGGCAATCGGTGAAAAATACTTAAATGCATCATCGCCTCGAAATAAAAACTCTCGGTCAATGTACGTTATACCTCTCCCAAAAAAGTGGTATAAAAAGTATCCCAAAATGTAAATGTAAGGGAACAAAAGACACAACGACTGGCATTCACTTTGAAAAAGTTAAACAATCACTTGTTTGCTTTTATAACAAATCAGAACTGTAGCAACAACAACGAAGGCGGGTGTCAATTACGCAATGTGTGTGTGAGTGTGTGTGTTGCTGTTGGTGTGAGTGTGAGTGTGTATTCACAGCTGATGGAGTTTCATTTTTTAATGATGATAATGAACTTGAGGCGAATACACATACAAATGATAACAAAAGTAAAATCATAATATTGGTATTGATAATAAAAAAGCTCGCGAATTTTATTACCCTGTGATCAGCAAGTGTATTAAAGCGGGTATATGCTTCAGTGTTCACTCGAGTTATAATAATAAGGCATTTTTGCACATATATTCATTAAAGGTAGCAAAACTGTTTACAGGGTATCAGTGCAGTCTACAGTGGCTCTGTGCTCTTGAGCCGCCAGATAAATAATAATGAGTTAAATAATTAATAAATAAATAAAAAACGAGCTACACACTCTGCCAACAAGAGCAACAGCCGTGAGCAGAGCTAAGAAGTTAATTGCAATTTAATGCGTTTGTTTGCCAAAGTACAATATAATAAATAAATATATGTGCATATACATACACTATAAGTGAATGTTTGTGTGTTTATTTAAACGCTATATGTGGTATATGGTATATATGCACTGATTTCATTTTCAACTTGTGCACAATTTAATTTTAATTTTTTATTGCACAACATGACTAACTGCGGTTAATAAAAACTCCTCCATGCTTGCCAACATAAAGCTCAAAAACTGATCAAATTCAATCATTTTAATGTAATATAAATACATATATACATAATTAATCCAAAAAGAAAAACTAATGAATCCATTGTTTATATTTCATTGAAATATTGAAACTTTTAGAACTTATTTATGCATTGTGAGTGTCAAGTATATATTAAGAAATTGCATTATCACTCCCTATGACTATATTAATTATTTCCTATTAATATTCAAACTAACACTCCATTCACTAGAAGTACTCTGATTCCTACAGATCTAGTTGTATTCACATACGTGTATTGTATTATTTATATTATTTTAGTTATATAGATATATAGTTACTTATAGTATTATCTATATTATTTATAGTTATACCAAGAGCACTTTCTAAATCACTCAGTCTAATTTTTTTCAATTTATACATTTTTCAATAAATTAATTGAAAAACTATTGTTAATATTGGTTGCAGTGCTTACCTTTTTGCAGGGTGTGTTTGCTTTTAATATCCAATAAAAATTTGCTACTTTTTTATAGCGCTTTTTGTAATAATTCTTAAGTCAATAGACTTATTTGTAATAATTCTTAAGTCAATAGACTTAATGCAGACATTATTTTATTAACACTAAATTTAGCTTATATCATTCTATAAATATTGATTTAAAACATTGCACAGATTCCTATGCATGGACTATTACCACTAACCGGCATTTTAATTGATTTAAATAAATTTGTAATTATGTTGATACTTTCTTCTTTTTTCTAGAATATTTTACAAATATTTTAGCTATATTGCACATTTGTTATATATTATTATATATTGATTAAAGCTCTCTAGTGTTGCAACTCCTTCAGCGATCTGCAGTCTAATCGGAATCAGCTGCTCTTGTTATTGTTGTTATTATTGTAGATGCAGTTATTGTCGTTGTTGCTTGTCATGGTAACGAAAACAATAGAATATTCATTATGCTGTGACACTTAATCACGCCGAGACATTGCACTTTTGCACTCGCATTGTGGAAATAATTGCCGACACTCGCTTTCTTTCTATTGTGGCGTAATCACCGAAAAACCGCATCCGTATCCGTTGTAGAAATGTTACTGCTGAAAGCGAAATCGAAATCGATGCTGAAGGAACTAACGCTGATCACAGTAGCAGTAGCAGTAGCAGTAGCAGTAACCAGTGAAACAGTAACAGTAACAGTTTAACTATCACAGTGTCCGCTGCGACGACAACTGCGACGCTTAGTCAAAGACTGACTGAATATGAATGGGAATAAAACTTCGTTGAGCCCACAGTCCACGGCAACGACAGCGCCAACGACGAACGTTCGTTTGCTGTCGGCAAAACGCGATCGCGCGAGCAAACTCTTCAACTGATTTAATAAGCGAACTCAACAACAACAACAACTACAACAATTACAATAACAACAACAACAACAGATGCAACAAGTGGAATCGTATCGATCGTGTTGATCGTGCAATCGGACATACGATCGCTCCACCCGATCGACCAGCTGTTCGAATCCGTTTTGTGTGAGTAAGGTAAGGTTCTGGGCAACATGTGTGCGTGCGTCTGCGTGCGTCTGCGTGTGTGTGTGTGTGTGTATGCCTTGGTGTGTGTGGGGTCTGATCTCACGGTAGGCAATGCCGCATAATAGTATATGACAGCATCGCGAGCATCAGCCTGGCCTGCTCCTACGAGCTCGCTCTCTTCACGCGCGCTCTCTCTCCCGAACGGGTGCTCTCTGGCGCTCTGCTGTTGATAAGAAGGCAACAACAATTGCCGCTGGCTATTATTGTTATTATTTTTTTGCATATAAAAACTCAATGAAAGTTTGCCAAGGCGATCGTTGTTGTTGGTGACTTATTGCAACATGACAAGAGCAACAACAATGCAACAGCAACTACCTCAATGCGTGGCGGCGTGAGCACTCTCTTTGTGCCGCGCTCTCTTTGCTTGGCGTGAGGTAGGTTGGACTATGACTACTACTACAACTACGACTAGAACTACTGCATAACTGGTTCGTCTGGGCAGCAGAGGAATCCGAATCAGCTGTGGCTCCGTTTGACCGACCTGCTACAACAATGTTGCGGCCTTATTGATGGGGCAGTAGCAGAGGTAGCGAAGAAGAGGAGCATGAGTAGTAGACGCAGGCGCACGAGAAGGATGCAGAGGAGCAGTGGGGGAAGGAGGCGTAGGAATCAAGAATGAAAACATGCATAGAGTGTGGAAAGCGATGGTGGGGAGTGTGAGCGCTAATTGCCTTGATTGAGTTTTAAATTAATGCGAATTTGAGTTGGAAGTTACGTGTGTGTGTGTGTGTGAGTGTTGTGTTGTTGTTTTAACTTAAGCGCAGATCGGATAACGCTACACAATATGTGTGTGTGTGCGAGTCGAATTAAGTAAATAGTTTAATAGAGCAGATAAAGATAGGGATTGTGGCATATTTGCCTAGATCGAGTATTGCGAATTGAATCAAGTGTTATACGTTTTCCTTACAGTTTTCCGCGTTTGTTTAGACAACTCTAGCGTCTATTTTATTCTAGACTCTGATTAGAATCATGTGCAGTCCCATTGATTTCTAAGTAGCTCACACGCTTGTTGTTGTTTTGCTTGTTTGCTGTTGTTATTGCCTCATCTGGAATTGTATCCTGTCGATCAACAACAAAGTCAAGATTCCTAAACAACAACAACAACAACACGCAGCCTATGATTAGGTCTCATCGTTCGGACTGGGCTAACGAACAAACTGAGTGAATGAGTGAATGAGTTAATGCCTGAATGCCTGAATGAATAAATGAGTGTTTGAGTGTCGGACTGAATACTATATGCCAGCGCATGGGCTTTACATTATTAATTAACTTTGACTACAACTCGGCCTGCTATGCTCTTGTTCTTGTAAATCCCACAATTATGCCATACCAGACTGCCTGACTGCTTGCCTGCCTCTGCCACCGGCTGTGTCTCAGGTTTTCCTCGCGCTGCTCCGCGTCGTGTCTTGCCACAGCACCGGACTCAATCTCAGCTCAATCAAAAGGCAACGCTGTTAATACTTCTTTTCAATTAGCTGTGGATGATGATGCTACACACAGATACAACAACTAGTATAAACAATAACAACAGCGACAGCAACAAAAACACTTTTCCAACGAACAGGTTTTTCACGCGCCGCCGAGGATGATGCCAATGATGTTCTATGTTGCTCCGTGGTTTGTGTTTTCTTCAAGATTTTCATTTGAATTTTCATTTTACAACAAGTTTTTCTTTATTTGTTCTCTGCGTGCTTTTCGCTTCTCTTCTTGGCCTTTCTATTTCTTTCCGAATCTTTAATGTCGGATAGTGTATCTGTCGGTGTCTATGCAAATGAGCTCGATGAGGCAAAGTTTTCTTTTAAACGCGCCGCGACAGCCCGCGACACTTTCAGCTCACTTCATTTTATGGACTAAAATCGAGCGTAAAACTTGGATCGAGTCTTCAGCGCCAACATGCCGCCTCTTCTCGTCAATTGGGGGAGCTGTCGCCTGGGCATGTGAGGATGGAGCTTCAGTCTCGGTCTCGGTTTCGGTCTCAGTCCCAGTCTCAGACCAAGACTCAGTTTCAGTTCCCTTAACGTTTAATGGGCATTAACAAGCTGCACTTAAATGCAATAACAACAACAATTGATAACAAGAATGCGCTAGTTGGAGAGAGAGTGCAGAGAACGAAGTGAGTGATGCTTCCGATATACACGATCAGCAGCTGCCCTTCTCTGCGATTCTCATAAACCCAACAAGGGCAGCCAAAGTGCTAAAATATAACAAGGTATTTTACGACATCACAATTGCAAGCTATTCGATAAGTAATCGTTGGAACTTATCGATCAGTAGTAAGTCGAAAGATAGGACATATTATTTTGGCAATAAGCATGGAATTTGAATGGAAGAGATATAAAATTAATAAACTAACTACTTCTTCGGAAATTATAGGATTTTAAACTATCGATAGTTTGCATTATGGGAAGTTGTATTATTTACGAACTGAATTAAGTTCATAAATCCAATAAGCCTGATTATTAAAAACAGGGTCTAAAAAGACTCAGTTGCAATTTTTATTTGCATTAAGATAAAAATGGATTATGACTAACAAAAATAACCCAAATTTTACTTGCATGACTTGATGGATTGTATGGGCTTCGAATAAATGATGTAATCGATAAATCGATAATTTTTAGTTAAAAAGTACAGAAAGCTTCTTGCACTTCCCCAGTTGTTGCGTGGTAGGGTATACACTGCCACAACTACTGCACACAAACAATCAGCTCCACGCAGTCTGAGTGCAAGCAGCATTAATGCGAGTATGAATATGAGTATGAGTACTCATACTCGCACTCATAATGTGCGTATGTGTGTAATCGTAATCGTGTTTATGGCGAGTCTTTCGCTTGATTAAAACGAGCTGCAAATTCATTTTGCCTTGTCTGCCAAGAGAGAGGGAACTACGAGAGAGCAAGCCTGCAGATCAGTGGATCAGTTCTTCATTATTGTTCCAGTTGTAAGCGGTAAACGATACTGAGGGCCACCGCAATACCAGAGTGACCCATTGATCTACAAAGGGCGAGCGGGCGGGCAGAGCGGATCTAAAAAAGAGTTGATAAGGAAAAAAAGCAAAATCAATCTTGGGCGATTATTACAGAGAGAAATCAAAACATAATCTACTATTACAAGAGCCCTACTTTACGCACACACACAGGCACACACACACATGCACACACGCATACAGCTGCCCATTCATTGGAGCAGTCTCAGTCGCGTCTCTGCTTCTCATTCATTTCCATACGATCTTCGTAGTTGCTTTTGCTTTTGCTTGTCCTTGAACTTGACCCAGCTGCGATGTCGAGTGGCCCTTTTTATTATTGTTATACAAGTGTCTATATGTATCTCTGTCTGTATGCGTTATAATTAATAAATTGTAGTCTGTGCTCAGCTCGCTCTCGCTGTGGCTGTGCCTGTGTCTGTGGCTTGTGCGTGCGTTGTTTGTGTTGCGCCTGCTTCTTTTTACAGTTTGTAATTTAATTTAATCTTGTGTCTTTTATCTCCATTCATTTACGTATGTCTATTTTTACGTCTTTGGTTCTTTTGCGTATTAAACAAATTTGTTGACACTCGGCGTGTTGAACTCACTGCACTCCGCCTTTGATAAGATTTATCAATTTCAATTTCATTCGGCGCTGATAGATGCATTTTAATGAGTATCACGGCACTTAATGAATCAAATAAATGACCAAAAATTAAAAGTGAACCTATCAAATTTTTTAATTTTAAGAGAACTAAATAAAATTAGTTCAAATAGTTATTAACGTCTGCTCATTTCTTGAAGTAATTTCTCTAAACAATTTACAAAACCAAAGAAAATTGTGTAAGTGCACTTTTACCGCAAAACTCTTTTTAAAACCACAACTAACCATAATATCAATCAACGGTAAAATACTGATTTCTTTTACTGATATAAAAACAAAATTTTTTTATTATATCGGATGAAAAGTGTGTGAAGCTTAGCCAAAGAAATCGCGACTATCATGCAAACTGTTCAATTTATATTGAATTTCAAAAGTGTTGTAATTTTCTGTCTTTCTTCAAATAATGTGAATTATTTAATTTTATTTTTTTTTTGTAAGGATATTTAAAATTTTTTAAATTTAAAACTAATTAAATGTTTTATTATTTTGCTTATATGTATATACATATATGTACATACATATATAGGAAATTCTGTCAAGTCGATAACATTTTATTTTGATTAAAGGTTTACTTAACACATTGCATTTAATTAGGCTTATATTAAGCTTCACATGTATAAGAATTTTAAAGCCCGAGTATTTCAAGTTACATCCCCCATCGAAACCCTTATTCTGCTTCCACAATCCAAAATATTAATATAATAGTTTTTGTGTTCCTAAAACAATGCAAATTAATAGTAAATATATACCACACCATAGAGTCAAAGTTCCTTCTTTTTAGCACTCAAACTACCCTCCCCCTCTTTGCTTTATTATTGTATATACTTCATCTAACTTTGTAAAGAAAAAAACCGGGAAAGCTAGAGTCGGGCGCAGCGGACTGTAGGAGACCCGTACCTTCCTTTACCTCTTGCGTCGATAGCAGCATATACACGCATACTATATATGTATATATATAATCAAATACACGTATACATACCAATATTCGCGTAAATACTCACACATTCATAGCCGCTTACACTGCCGCTTCTCCCTCCCCCTACGCAATACCTAATACAGAAAATGGATTATCATATATCTTCGGTGTTTATTATCCCATTTGGCTGCAAATCGCAGCAAACATTCAATGCATGCTTAAGCTTTATTCGTGCAAAAAGAAGACAATGACTCCAAAACGGTACCTGCTAAGAATATTTTTGCGAATTTGAGGGAGGGGGATGACATATCGAAAATCAAACACAAACTTGACCTGCCTATGCAATATACAAACATAACAAAATAAAAATTGAGTCTTTATTTCTTATAGTTTCCGGTGTTCATACGGAGAGACGGATAAGGCTCGTTATCCTGATCAAGAATATATAATATGTACTTTGTGGGGTCTGACACGCCTCCTTCTGCCTGGTACAATCTTAACATACTCTTTTTTTTAAGGTGCAGGCTTTAAAAAGCTGTAAACAGATAATCTTACACAATTCGAAAATTATGTAAAATTACGCCAAACTATTAAAAAAATTAAAGTCTTAATAATAATTTTAAAAATTAACTTCAATTATTTTTCTTTTTTTTTTTAAATAAACCCAAAACAATAATTAAATATTATTACATATTTTAGACACATTTAGTTCGACTAAATTATCTCTCCACCTCTGCCCTTATATCTCCCAGGTTAGTATTGTTTTTAAATAACAAATTAAGCATACGACATGTCGTACAACTTCTACATTTTCTGCTCTTCCATGTAGTATAAAGTGAATGAACAATTATCACGTTATAGACTCGTGCGGGTCTGGGTCTGCACTGTTACGAAATTTGCATGCGACATGCATAAAAAACTGCATACTCTGAGCCAGAATAACCTAGAAAAGCGCTATGAGCGGAGTTGAAATTGTAGACAAGCAGAGCAGCGAGTCTGGTCAATGAGCTGCAGGTGAAACGGTACGACGAAAAGGGGCACGGGAAGTGGGGGGCAGTTGTCGATTGTCAGGGGTAATACGAGTAGCGCCAGAGCTATGACAACAATACGTTCGACGAAATATAATGAAATATTTGACCTATGCAAAACGATATCGAAAATTGAATCCCATTGCAAATTCTGTCGAGCTGTGAGAAAGTCTGGGAAAGTGATTCGAATCGAAGACAATAACTATGTCAACACGACAGTACGTTCTTGCAGTCAGAGTCATAGTCTAGACTATAATCAAATAAGCTAGAAAGCAAAACAAAGAATTTTTCATTATTTGACTAACAGTATACATCATATGCAGCAATACTCGTAGTGTTATGGAGTCATTATTATTTCAAGAAATTTAATAACTCAAGCTTAACATTTCTTCATTACAGCTGTGATCAATCTCGGCGCAGATATACTTTTACTTACAAAATACAATTGTTCCTTTCACTTAGGCGAATTCGTTGGAATGCGCAAAGCAGAGGAGCATGGAATCGCTCATTAGTATTAACTCCAATATCTTTAAAATAGTTAAACACTGTGTAATAACGACATAATCATAGTATTTTTTGCCTTATTTTCAATGTTTTCTTTGGCTAAGTGATTTTATCTATTTTATCAATATCTTTTCTAATGCGAATATTTGCAGAGCTCTTCAAAAAATCTAATTATATTTTTGTTTTTTTTTTTGATTTTTATATTTATTAAGTGTAGAACCTGTACTAACATAAAATGTATTTTATATAATTAAACAAAAAAAAAAAAACACAAAAGATAGTTCAAATTCTTACTTAACACAATTCAATATCGAGAGATTTTAAAAAGAGTCTTTACTTTGTTAAAACACCAACAATTTTTATATTTTTATAGACCTGTCGAGACTGTTAAATGGCTTTAATTGAGTTGGAAAGCCTTAAACTTATTCCAGATATTGAAGTTAACCAAAAAATGTTATGTTTTCGCTTTATTGGAAGTAATTTCTCCTTAAAAGTATGCAACACTTGGCCAATTGCGAATTTAGATAAGATGTCTTGGCCGCAAAAAAGAGTATAGCATACTTTTCGGCTTGTAAATAAATGTAAGTGTTGGTGTGGTTGAATCTAACATTTGATCTATTTTTAGATTTACTTTAGCAATGCTTATTTATTTATCTATTTTATTGTTGTAATTATGTCAAACCTGTCTATTTTTACGGCAATTTCTGAACTAAACACAAATTAAAGACAGCGCCCAAGAGTATGCAACATATGTACATATTAAAGGAGAAATCAAATTCGATGTTGCCACACACAGGGTGTCATATTTAAACAGACACATATCATGCGTGTATAAACATTTATAGCCCAAGTATAAACAAATGATCAAATTTAATTAATGACACATTTATTTTTGTTGCCACCACTTAATTTTTATAAATCGCAATTGAGGCCAGGCAGCGGCGTCAGGCGTAATTAAGCATACAACATGCCAACAACAAATGCCCACAAAAATAATAATAACAACAACAACAATAAAAATAAGCAGCAACAATTATTACGCCAAACCAACAACAACAACGAAAACAACAGCAACAACACGTGCAGCAGCTGTGACAAATTTTTGGCGCTTGCGGGATGGAAAGGGTTAACTGTACTTAACCCCAACCACTCCCAAGGCCCCTCAACCACCCACAGATGCTTTAACGCGTTTTGGTAAAAGCCACAAAATGCGTGTTTATTAATTAAGCGCATTTGTTTTCATTAAACAAACGTTTTAATTGAGCATGAAACTTGGCGCCAAATACAACAGCAACAGCAACAAAACAGAGTCAACACTCGGCAATAGACGTGACGACCGTAGACGCCACTACCCTTTTCTTTGCGACCCAGACTCCCCTAACCGCCCACCTGACAGTCAGCCCTACCCCTTGCCGCATTTACCCTTCCACTGCTTCTTCTTCTTCCGCTCTGCCTCATATATTTATTGTATGCATAATAATTAATTTTGTGTATTTTAATGGATTATAATGCTCATATTGTAGACATAACATTACGAAATCCGCGACATCCAAGTCGGGCATTCGTTACAGACGTGATTGATGGAAAGAAAATATCATATTAATAATTATAACAGCAGTAAAGCAAATGGCATATGAGAATATGTGGCAGATATGAACAGGTTCTTCGGATTAAAAGGTTGCGTCGAAGAAGCAGAGGGGATGAAGACATCCAGAATAAATATCCGTGTTATAATATCCGTATTATTATGCTTGCTAAAAGAGAAAATAGGTAATAATATAGAGAAGAATGTAATAATCATTTCTTAAACGGCAATTTTAATTTGAGTAATAATATACATATATATGTATGATTGTAATTGCATCATTTAATAATTCGAAATTAACTTTAAATTATTTTGATACAATAAAAAACAAAATTTGTAGACCCTGTACTTTAAAAAAGTACAAAAGGGTCTATTAAGTTTGTGTAAATGACATTTGTGTGTAACAGGCAGAAGGAGGCGTGGCAGACACCATAAAGTATATATGTTCTTGATCAGCACGACGAGCTGAGTCGATCTAGTCATGTCCGTTTGTCCGTCTGTCCGTCCGTCTGTGCGAACACCGATATCTCGGAAAGTATAAGAGCTAAAGACTCAATTTTTTTTGTTATTTGGTTCGTGTATTACATAGAGTTTATGTTTTTAATTTGATATCTCATCCCCCTCCCAAAAATGTACTTAGCATGTACAGTTTGTCATTGGAGTGAGTCATTGCATGAATAAAGCTTTAAATGCTTTGAATGTTTGGTGCGATTTGCAGCCCAATTGGATAGTAAACACTAGAGATATTGGACAATCAATTTTCTGTTGTAGGCATTTGGCTTGGGGAGGGGGGAAGCCACAGTGTACGCGGGCACTAGGGCGTATGCGTGATTTTTGATTGTGAATTATGAATGTCTGTATGAGTTTTGGATATCGCTTGTATTTGCGCGTATATTTGTATGTATAAGTGTATGTGTGTATGTATAAGTGCATGTGTATGTGTAAGTGAGTATGTTCATATATGCTGCTGCTGTTATCGACTCCCAAGGCAAATAAAAGTACAGGGTCTCCTACTGTCGGTTGCGTCCGACTGTAGCTTTTCCAACTTTTTTAACTTTAGAATTAGTATTATCATTATTTACAGGATATATATATACTCCGTGACCTTAAAGCTTAGTTCCGCTCTCTAATTTAAGTTATAGCTTATCAGCCAGCTCAATAGCTTATAGAAACAAAAGGATTCTGCATGGCTAAAGTGCTTTCATCTCTAGCGTATCTGGAAAGTAGAAACCAAAATGGACTAGACATATCCTAGTGACTGTCAGAGAATGCTCTAGTTACTAGAGTCTAGTACATGTTGCGACATTCCATCATCCTCAAGACAGAATTTGTTTCATGAACAAAACTGGGATTATATATACCCGATATTTTTTATTAATATTATTATTACTTAAGCTACGCTAGAAGCTTGAAAGCAGTTAGAAAGTGTGAAAGACATTCAGTAGTCGGTACTTTGTTAAACCCCACAGAAGCCAATATTGGGCAATAAAGCAATAATTATTTATTGGAAATAAGAAAAACTTTTTCATGCTGCTTACAACAAATTGTTAAGACTTGAAAGTTATTGCTCGACTTTGTCTTGACTTAATTCATATGATATGTATGCCATAAAAGACGCCTATAGAGTGATCCTTCCCCACCCTGCCCTGCCCCGCACCATCATGCCACGGACTCATTGCAAATGCCGCACACAAATCATAATACTGATGGGCCATAGATAAAGTAAGTGTTTCCACAGCTAAATGGATTTCCCCAAGCATTTGCCAACTTTATGAAAAATCATCATGAAGAGAGGGAGGAGCAAGAGATGCAACCGTATATATGTATGTGTATATATATATATGTGTTGTAGAATTTACGCACTGCGTGTGGACTGGCGTATAAAGTGCTTTTAAAAGCAGCCAAAACGAGTTCTGATGTTGGCATGAGGAAGAGGTAAAAGTTTCCTTCCTCTTTGTCCTTTTTTTTTTGTAGAGAAAAGTGTTTTTCATAAGCAGCCATAATAATAATTTCGAGGCCGAATTTTAATTGCACCCAAGTGGCACATTGAAAAGACAACCAACTCGGCAGCAACAGCGATAATATTCAGTTAGAAAAGGACTAGTTGAATGATGGTCTAAGCCGGGGCAGAGCGACATGGGAAGAGAGAGTTAAGCGTTGTCCCAAATAAGTGGGTTACAAATCCAGACACAAACGGGACTACCTAATGGAGTGGAAGATTATTATTTTCAACATCCATGACTAAAATTCATTAACAAAGAAAATCTCAATTATTAGTTATTACTTTTAATTATATTTACCTTTTTTTTAAAGCAAAAGTATTCTAGTACCAATATCGAAACAGCAAATCTATGTGACGTCTGTGTTTTTTTTCAAGCAAGAATAAAAAAAATCGCGAAACGAATTTTTTAACGTTTTTATTCTTTTTATTTCGTTGTGTTTTCCATTTTACGAATTCAATTTGCGCCATTGTACAGGGTGGAGAGGGAAGCAGAGTGAGTGGATATCAATGAATTGCTCGAGGAAACACTTTGTTGAGACAGGGGTGGAAATGTGTGGGGTAGCGGGAAGGTGGGAGGTGGGTGTTACACACCTCACACACTTGTAGTGCTGGCAAATGTCATAAAAATATGCGACATTTCGTTTTTATCGCTTTTGAAAAACTTTATTCTCGCTGCTTTCCAACGCTGTGCTTTCTGCTTTCTGTTCTCGCCAATTCCCTCCCTTTTCTGTTCGCCTTTTTTTCATTTTTTTATTTTATTTACAATGGCAATTTCTTTGTTTTAAACAAGCAGCGCATTGCTTTTTATATGTGTAGAGGAGCTGCTCGATTGGCGATTCGAACGCGTCCGATTGGCTGCGATTTGCGATTGACTTGAATGCGATAGCAGAGCATAGGGGACAGAGTACAGTGGTATGAAACCCAATTGGCATTCGATAAAAATAAAACGCTTAGGTAAATTATTTAAATGTTGATTGAAACTAAAGTTGGTACTCAATCGATGGTACTATTGATATTATCGATGGTAAGGATTTTAAAGTCCTATCGAAGGTTTCTAAACAGAATTAAAATATAAAATTAATTTGTAATATTCATGCAGGTTATATTTGGTCTAATTAAATCGTAATGATGTTTTTGGTGTTTTTAGACCCTGTACTTTAAAAAAGTACAAAAGGGTCTATTAAGATTGTGCAAATGACATTTGTGTGTAACAGGCAGAAGGAGGCGTGGCAGACCCCATAAAGTATATATATTCTTGATCAGGACGACGAGCTGAGTCGATCTAGCCCTGTCTGTCTGTCCGTCTGTCCGTCTGTCCGTCTGTCCGTCTGTCTGTCTGTCCGTCTGTCTGTCTGTCTGTATGAACACCTAGATCTCGGAAACTATAAGAGCTAGAGACTTGATTTTTTTTTTGTTAGGTTGATGTATTACATAGGCAGGTCAAGTTTGTTTCAAATGTTTGAAAAGTCATCCCCCTCCCCCTCAAATTTACAAAAATGTTCTTAGTATATACAGTTTTAGAGTCACTGGATTTATTGTTTGCAGGATTAAAGCTTTAGATGCTTTGCATGTTTGGTGCAAGTTGCAGTCGGATCGGATAAGAAACACCGGAGATATTCAACAAACAATTTTCAGTACCAAGCATGTGGGTTGGGGAGGGGGGAAGCCACAGTGTACGCGGCAACTAGGGCGTATGCGTAATTTTTGATTGTGAGTTTGAATTTCTGTATGAGTATTGCTGATTGTTTGTATTTTAGTATATATTTGTATGAATAAGTGTATGTGTGTGTGTATAAGTGCATGTGTATGTGTATGTGAGTATGTACATATATGCTGCTACTATTATGGACTCCCAAATCCCAAATCAAAGTACAGGGTCACCTACTGTCGGTTGCGTCCGACTGTAGCTTTGCGTCCGACTGTCGCTTTCCCTACTTTTTTATTTCATTTTCACTTTTTGTTTGATATAAAAACAAACTGTTTTTAATTTGAATAAAATTAAAATAAAAAAGTATTGAAAATGTAATTAAAATGTGTCCTTTTTCTTTTATTCTAGTGGTGCCCAGAATTCATAATTCCTATCACATGTGCGTGTTGCTTTGCAGCGCTGTTTTCACGCGCACAGTCAATGATATCACACGTACAAGCGCCATGCTTCGTTGATTCTCTGATTTTACGATCGCTTGCGTTTCGCATTTTTTTTCACAGCGCGTGCTGTGCTCCTACGTCCACAATCACACTGTTTGATTATATAACTTTGGGCACGACTGTTTTATTCACATAGGGCTTATTTGTTTTGTCATACTATCGATAGATTGCGTTATCGTTATCAAAAACATCGATAGTATCAAAACCAATAGTATTCTAAAGCGTGAAAGCCATCTGATCTGCATACAAAGTATTGTAAAATAAAAGAAAAATGTATTATAAATCTGATTAAATTTCTGTTAATAAAAATATGTGTATATTTTTATAATTTCAGATTTTGACTAGACTGAAGCACACTGTATTATGGTCTCATTCCGAAGAAACTGTACTCATACTACAGTAAACTTAAACATCATCAACAACATGGCTGCCCCTCATTGTACAATGAAAACTCTCGAGGAAAACAGCTTTTTCGCGTCGCCATAAAATGCAAGTGGTCAAAGCGTGAGCGAGAGAACGATAAGACAGAGAGGGCTTGAGTGAGACAAAGGGAGCCAAGGAATATGAAGAAAATGAAAAACGAAGAAAAACAATTAAATGCCAAGCAACAGCAGCAGTCGTTGTGAAAAGAAAAAGAAAACAAGCAAATAAACTTGCCAGAGTTGCATTTTGCGACACGTCGAAAAGCGTCCGCGCGCCAATGCCAACTCAGTTTAATTGAAATCAAGTCTGGGCGGGGAGTGTGAGGAGGGGAGGGCGTGTGGGTGTGGATGTGGATGAATGGCGGTCGAGGCTTGCAAATCGAATTGAAACAGCAAAACGTATTCGAAAATCGACAGCAAAAGTAATTGAAATTGCATGAGCAACAATGTGTATTATCCGAAAGGAAAGGGCACACCGCTCGAGGCAGCTGGCAGCAACAGCAAGTGGACAGCCCCCTGCCCTGCCCAGCGACAGTGTCCACTTTAAAACACTTTGCACATAAATTGGCAACAGCAACGACACTGCGGCAGAAACAGCGAACAAATAACAGAAATATCATCCAGGCGGATACGCTAACAGGGTTTTATATAAGTACATAGAAAATAGATATTATTATTATGATAATAAAGAAATCTTTAATTAATCGGGGCGAAAACTTAAGCATAATCTGTGCATTTTGTAGTTAGCTTCATGGCATACTGCATACCTATTTAAATATAATAATAAATAATAGATATTTTAGAGAATTACAAATTTAAAAAACTCGGAAAGCTACAGTCGGATGCAGGTCGGGGGAGGTATCAAAATTCTGACACAAATGGACGGACGGACTGACAGACGGGCAGACAGACGGCCATGGCTATATCGACTCAGCTGTCCTGATCAAAAATATATATACTTTGTTGGGTCTGCCACGCCTCATTCTGCCTGTTGCACACAAATGTCATTTGCACAATCTTAATGGACCCTTTTGTACTTTTTTAAAGTACAGGGTCTAAAAAGGCATTTATTCCGGATAGAGGACGTTTTAGAATTTTTCCGGTAATACCAGTTTAAAAAAGGTCAGATCTGTCCGGATAAAGGACAAATTGACAACACTGGTTGTAACTTTAGTTTAAATATATAATTACTATAAAATACTGTCATTTGGTGTCTTCACTAGGTCTTGATCGGTAGTCATTGGTCCCGTTTGTGCAAACTGTGCACAGTTTCTCCATATAAATTGTTTATGTCACGTTTGCACATCTGCACCGATACACGACTTAGTGAACACCCCTATCGTATTGAATATTTACGGTTTCTATTAACTAGAATATAAATCTAAGTTCAAGTTCTGTACCTGATATAATCATAATCCACACAACTTTATGGCTGGAAACTGCAGTGAGTATTCAATAATTGCAGATTTACCTTTACAAACAGTTCCACATAGTTAGCATACCCCTGGAAGAAGGGAAGAAAAACTTTTATTTGAGCTTTGACAATTTTTTTTATGGATTTTTCTTGGGCGCTCCCACACTTTTTATT
The DNA here is from genome assembly GCA_035045005.1 of Liodrosophila aerea. NCBI lineage: Eukaryota > Metazoa > Arthropoda > Insecta > Diptera > Drosophilidae > Liodrosophila > Liodrosophila aerea. Next base: position 7,407 of record JAWNNL010000363.1, on the reverse strand, counting down.
AGGGCGAAATTTATGAGGCATGTTAAAGAAATTAAGCTGATTAGCTGGCAGCGGAGCAAATGAAATAAATTTTTAATTACTGCGTCAAAAAAGTACTCTCATTCGCATTCACAATCACATTCCATTCCATTCATTCCGTTCCATTCTATTCGATTTGTGATTCATTTGTGTAGTGGGTATGGCCTTAAGCAATTTGCAAATTGTTTTCTAAGCGCCAGTGCATGGCAAAGTGTCAGCAAAATAAACGCTGACAATAAATAAAAATGGAAAATGATTGAAACATGTGTCGTATGCTACACACACTTGATATGCCATACACGTTGCTCCCCCTCCTTATCCTGCTCCAACTCTGTCTCTGTCTCTGTCCTGTCAGTGTCAGTGTCAGTGTGCTCCTTTTCTATATCCTACTCTTTGCATTGTTATTGCCATTTTGACTTGCTGTCAATAGCCGGGGAAAATGTAAACAAATATGAAAAGCAATCACTGGGCAGCATTGCTCGATCTAACGTGAGCTCGCACAAAAGTATGCTATAAAAATATGATGAGCAGCGCGAGGGGGGCGCAATTGTTTTGTCTCTTCGAACAGTTCTGTGTACATGTGTATGGGTTGACAAGCAAACACACGCATAAAAAATCGCTCTTAAAGAAGTCTTTTTTGCCATTGTTCGAGCATAAAATTCCACTACGTGTGGCATAAAATCCTGATTAATTCTGTGGCATAAAATGTAGGCTTATAAATTCCACTTAAATTTATTTACAAATATAACACACACCCCACGCACACCTCGCCTAAATACCCTGCTGTGTTCTAGGCATATCAATATCAATAAGCCATGTCGAAGTCACACGCCTGACAAGCCGAACTAATACTATATTGATGGCTTATCTATAATAATAATACATCCCTCCCTTCCTCCCATAACATTTGCACCACATAACTCGGCATCAGGCGCCGGGTCTGTTGAAGTATAAAGGGTTTTATGACCTGTTTGCAACAACACAGCAAAACAAAACAATAATAATATTTTCTATACACACATATATTTATTTTTTAGTAAGTGGGGAGCAAAAAGAGATCCCGAACAAACATTAATTTGTAACGCACGTTTGGCCAATTTCAGTTACATTTTTTCTCCTCTCTTTTTTTTAGAATTTTGACCAAAGCTAAACCAACAAAATATACCCCAATGACCGCATAACGAGCCGAAATCAATTTGCCACGTTGATAAGGCTCGGTCTGGCAACCCTTTGGGAAAAGGGGTAACGCTGTCATAGCCGGGATTTATAGATATTAAATTAGAAAAGATTTTAACGCGCACGTAGCTTTGACATACATCAAATCCCGGTTAACCCTCTGAGCCCGCCCGACTTTACTTTGAGTAATAACCTTAAACTAAGCAACAACAGAATGCAAATTGCATGCCAAATGTTGAGATTTTTCCATCGTTTTCTTATTTTTCGATCTGTTTTTTGTGCTGACCATTCAAATACTGTCGAGTGTCAGGTTAGCGCACATGTGACCCATCACTCTGCTGTTATGTTATTGCCTTTCCTTATCGTTGTGGTTGCCCCAATTTCATTTTGAAATCGCATTATTATAATACACCATAATAATAATAATAATAATAATAGCAAACAAATTTCATAGAGGTGTGAAACGAGCTGCTCCTAAGGTTGGCTTAGCCATTGGTCAAAGTTGATGGCGAAAGGTCAATTGGCTGTGGTCACAGCTGTTGTTTGCTCTGGCAACAGGAAATTCAAATTTCCAAAAGGATTATTGGCTGAGCATTGATAACATTCAAATCAGATGCAGAAAGTGAGGGGGAGGGGCCAAGATTCGAATTGATTATATTAGATTGCATGGCCAAAGGGCTTAAAGTTTTCAAATGTGCTGGGAATTGGGCTGAATTTATCTAGACTATAGATGCTAGAGTTTTGCTAGTTACATTTTCCAAGTACTAATATGAGTTGCTTTCTGGGCTCTTTGAAAATCTTTTATGGCTTAAAGAGCGACTAAGCCGTCAGCCAGCAGGAGTATAAGGGGAACAATGTTGCTGCTACCTACCATAGTAGTGCGCGCACCGTCCTTATGCTCACTGCTGGAAGTGCGACTATACTCTCCTCGTGAGGGCGGCTGGAAGCAGATCCTTGGCACGGTCATGTCTCTGCCCCGGATGCTGACCAATGGTAGTCGGGCGAGAGTAGAAAACTCTTTAAAGTCACCCCAACTCCAAGGTGGAACAGCATTGTGCCGATGGATGCGTGGCCAGGGGGTTGCCTGGTCGTTACTTTGCGAACTCTGGATACCTGCCGACCTCCAGTTTCAACTAGGCTTCCCGCGGTATTCGGGCTATGCCGCGGGTGACTTGTAATTCCCGACTACTCGTGGGATTCAAATGAGCTCAAATAACAATAATAAAATAATAAACAAACTAACAGAGTCCGGCACTCATCAAAAGCCGGAGGGGACCACAAATCCCCCCAAAACGTCAGGAGCTGGTAAACCAGCGGCTCCCGTCTCAACTTCCGCCACGACGGCAACCAAACCGGTCGTGAAGGGCGGTGAAGGAGTTGAGAACTCGGCGAAGGGAGGAGTTGGCAAGTTGAGCCAGAAGGCGGCTTGCCCAAATCCCGTCACCGTCTCCTCAACCCCGGATCCAAATACCCCCAATATTCCCAAGAAGCCGTCCTTTTTGGATAAAAGACGGGCGGCTTCCATACTCCAAGACAACTTGACCAAGCCTGGGACCTCTCCGGAGTCCCAGACCATGCTGGAATGGGCGAAATCCATCATTCCGGACTTCAAACCTCACGTTCCCAACGTGAACAAAACGAAAAGCGCTAAAACCAAGCGCCAGAGATCAACCGAAGGACATTCGGTTGAAGAAGCGGCCCAGCCAGCCAAGAAGAGAAGTGTGCAGCCCCTTAACCGGTCGTTCGCAGAAGTGGCGAGGGAGAAGATCCTCCTTGGTGTCCTGGATAAGGGCAACAAGGAGGGCCTGATCCCCCGCGACTCGTGGACATGGGTGGAGGACAGGTTGCAGTGTCGCTTCTTGGCCACGCTGGATGAGCTAGGCAGTTTGCCTATGTGCATCGACTCAGGATGGTTCGACGGAGTTAAAGTCATCGCTTGCGATGACATTAAATCGGCAGAGGCCTTTAAAAAGGCTGTGTCTCTGCTGGGAGAGGTGTACCCCGGTGCACAGCTCGCAGCAGTAGACTGGAAGGATGTGCCGAAGAAACCAAGGGCCCGAGTCTGGGTCTCCAAAGGCACTGCAGACCACGCAGAAATCCTCCGGATCTTCCGGGTCTGCAACCCGGGCCTCAAGACTGAGGACTGGAGGATAGCTGCGGCAGATCGCACGGAGGGTGCATCGCGACTAGTCGTACTAGTCATCAACGAGGAGTCGGCTGAGGCTCTCACTAAATCGGGGGGGATAGCCAGATATGGCTTCAAGAACGTGGCCTTGAAGCTATATCGCCCCTGCATGGCCGATACCAAGATTAAGCCACCAACGGAAGTCCAAGACAGCGCAGCTAGGGACATAGAGGTGGTCGATGAGGAGCTGGACGGCTACTCCTCGACCTCGGAAATATCAGTCCTCACCGCCGAGCTCAAGAAATTGGGTCCTGGCGATGAGGACCTTCTGGCATCCGACGATGAGGATGCGAGTAAAACGGTGGTGGAGGTGAAGAAGCCTGAAGATGTCTCTAAGACTTCTTCAGATTAACCTCCACCACTGTAAAGCAGCAGCCGCTGCCCTTGTCCTCCGCCTAAGCCAAGGCGGAGAAGATATCGTCCTCATTCAGGAACCTTGGATTTGTGGAGGAAAGGTTTCTGGCTTGAGGACCAAGGATTACAAGCTACTGGTAGCCAAAAACGAAGGTAAATCTAGAGCTTGCATTTTAGCCAAGAAAACTTTGAACATTTTCTTGCTACCTAATTTCAGTGACCCTGACAACACCGCGGCATGCCTGGAGCTTATTCCACACCCTATAAGAATAAGCTCCTGCTACATGGCTCACGACCATCAGAGCCCTCCCCCCCAGTTGATCCTACGGAAGTTCGTGGAGGACAGCGAGTCCAAGGGTATTAACCTCATCATTGGCTGCGACGCCAACGCTCACCATTGTCAGTGGAACAGTTCTGACACAAACGAACGGGGTGAGTCACTCTTTAACTATATTATATCTACTAAGCTGTTGATTTGTAACAAAGGGAACGACCCTACCTTTGTTATCAGTAATAGGCAGGAAGTCCTTGACCTCACCATGGTCTCCGACTCCCTCTACGACAAGATCACCGACTGGAGAGTTCTTGATGAACACTCCTTTTCGGATCATAGGTATATAAGAATTGATATTTCACTCTCTGCTCCCAAAACCCCTCGGTTCAGGAACATCAGGAAAGCCAATTGGGCTAGATATAAGGAGCTTTTGCTCAAGACGCTCCCAGAAAATCCCCCAGAAGGGCCCTACACGGTGGGCTTCACCGAATATCTAGTTAATAAATTTACCAGGGCCTGTAATAAAGCCCTCGATAGGTCATGCCCCCTCAGTAGGCCGGGCAGCTCCTCCAAACCTCCATGGTGGACCCAAGAAGTGGGTGAGGCCAGGTCCGCAGCTAGACGTCTTTTCAATAAGGCTAAATCGGCGGATAATGTCGGGGCCTGGGCTGACTACAAATCCAGCCTCGCCTCATACAAAAAGACTCTTCGTAAGGCCCAACGAGGAGCCTGGCAAAATTTCTGTTCGGAAATAGAAAACTCCACTCAGGCAGCACGACTTAGAAAAGTCCTTTCAAAAACTCAAACGTCTCTAGGTTATCTTCAAAGACCTGATAACTCCTGGACCAACTCAAGTGAAGAATCACTCGACCTCCTTATGAGCACGCACTTTCCGGGCTGCTCTACAATTAAACCTCCTATAACGACACCGTCGATCTCATCATCGTCAGTGCCCTTGAACTTCTTGTCACACGGCAATATCAAATGGGCCATAAATAGCTTTGAGGCCTTTAAATCCGCTGGACCTGACCGTCTGGCTCCGGCACAGCTCCAACACGCAGGTACTACTGCCGTAAACTGGCTGAAAAGCATCTTTAGCCGCATCATTTCCACTGGTGTCATGCCTGCTGCATGGCTAGAATCTAAAGTGGTCTTTATCCCCAAGGCCGGTAAACCCTCACATACCGGCCCCAAAGATTTCAGGCCAATCAGCCTGTCATCCTTCCTTTTAAAAACACTAGAACGACTTATAGGGCTACACCTCAGATGCGCTATCCCCTCCTCGAGTCTATCAGACTCTCAACATGCCTATAGAAAAGGCAGATCTACAGAAACGGCGCTACACGCCGTCATCTCATCAATAGAGAAATCTTTAGCCATTAAGGAATTTTCCCTTGTCGCCTTCCTCGACATCGAAGGAGCCTTTAACAATATTATTCCGGATACAATCACTAGAACCCTTCGTAATCTGGAAGTTGACTCCCGACTGGTGAACCTTGTCGATCTGATGCTCACGGGTAGGACCGTCAAGGCTTCACTGGGATCATCAACAGTCTCCAGATTCGTTTGCAGAGGCACCCCTCAAGGGGGGGTTCTATCACCGCTTCTATGGAACCTAGCGGTCAATGACATGCTACTTTCGATGGACCGTGGTGGGTGTAAAGTGACTGCTTATGCGGATGATGTTGCTATTGCCTTCTCAGGTAAATTCCCCCAAACCTTGTGTGATCGTATGGCTGATACTATCCACTCCCTGTCAGTCTGGGCCTCTAGTAATGGCCTGAATATAAACCCTTCGAAAACAGAGCTTGTTCTTTTTACAAGGAACTACAAGATTCCTTCACTAACCCTTCCTACACTTCAGGGAGTCTCCATACCTATCAAAAATTCAGCTAAATACCTTGGGCTAACGCTCGACAAAAAGCTGAACTGGAACCTTAACACGGAAGAACGTGTCAGGAAAGCTACAATTGCCCTTTACACATGCAGGAAATGCATCGGCCTCAAATGGGGGATGTCCCCTAACATTGTTCGATGGATCTACTCCGCGGTTGTTAGACCTATCCTCTTCTATGGCGTACCGATTTGGTGGCCGTGTCTCCTTAAGAAATCCGTAACCCGGAACCTAACTAAAGTTCAGAGAGCTGCAGAACTCGCCATCACTGGCGCACTGTGCTCCACCCCAAGCGAGGCACTAGATGCTTTGCTTAATCTGATTCCAGTAGATCTGCTGGGAAAAATGATAGCCACACAAGCCGCTTTACGTATGAGGGGGGCGAAACAGTGGACCTCACTAAGTTTCGGTCACTCCTCTATCCTAAACGAAGGCCCCAGCCTTCCCTCCGCAATAGACTATTGCTCCCCAGTGGAATATAGCTCCACCCTTTTTCAAACAATCATTCCCCTGAGGGATGACTGGTTATCAGGTCCACCAGGACCCCCAAATTCCATAAAAATATACACGGATGGCTCGAAACTTAACAACCAGGTGGGTGGTGGAGTTTACTGTCCCGAGCTATCCCTAAAGAAGTCTTTCAGACTACCAGATCACTGCAGCGTATTCCAAGCGGAAGTTGCTGCCATTCACGAAGCTATTCTTAATATACCCACCGATCGGAATAACTTCTCTCACATTAACATCTACACTGACAGCCAAGCGGCTATCAAATCCCTAGAAGCGATATCCTCAAGCTCGATATCAGTGAACAACTGCCGCATATCTCTCCACGAGATGGCTAAGCAGTTCAAAATACACCTCATATGGGTCCCAGGACATAGGGACATTGAGGGGAATTGTAAAGCCGACACACTGGCCAGACAGGGTACCACGGTCCCCCTCCTACCGGATAGGAGTGGTACTGGGATACCCTTGGCCACTTGTAAACTCCTGGTTAAACACCACTACTACCGTGAGGCCAATAACAGATGGCAACACCCCAGGCAACCATGCTCCATAGCCCGCCAAACCTGGCCCATCCTCTGTCCAAAACGCTCATCCGAGCTTTGCGGACTTGACAGAGCCTCCTGCTCTATAGTAACCAGAGCCCTAACCGGCCACTGGCTTATTGGCTCTCATGCTGCTAGACTTAAGGCCCCTTTAAGGCCCCTCGACTGCAGAAGCTGTCGAGACGAAGAAGAGGAGGAAACAGTCCATCACCTCCTCTGCTCTTGTCCTGCCCTATGTAGAACCAGGTTCTCTCACCTGGGAGCCTACAATCTGACAGACCTGACGGACCTTGCTCCAATAAAGCTAAGGAATCTGAGACGGTTCATAAAAGCCTCAGGCTGGTTCTAAAGCGAAGTAGTTGGGAATTATAAAACCTGCCCATGCGGTACCACAATGGGCCTCTTTTGGCCTAAGTGAGCTGAGGTCTATTCTCGGCTACCGCCTAACCTAACC
>JAWNNL010000362.1:0-25015 GCA_035045005.1 Liodrosophila aerea | reverse complement strand
AAGGACTTAGTCATTAAAGAAACCATTTGACTTATAGCAGATCATTTTCAGTTTTATATTATAACAAAATGCTCTTTTCAATTATACGCGGATACGCTCATGCCAGATATAAAACAAATATAAATGCTCTTAATGCAGTTGAAAGCTGTGGGCTCATCTTATGGCAAGCAAATGAAAGAGCTGCGTTATGTCATTCGTTTGTAGCCTGTTTTTTCCTCTCCTTGTTATTGCGATTATGTTGGCTAAAAGACAACTGTAATTTCATGCTCGCTGCTTAAAGTGGACCATAAGCAGGCAGCGTTCCTAATTAAATTCTAAGCTGCAAATGCAAACACTAAAAAATGTTTTATATGGCAACAGAGTAGCAAACACGATGACAGTAAAGCGAACTTCAACCCCAACCCCAACTCCAACTTCAATTCGAATTCCAACTCAAACCCAAGAACAATTTCAATTGCAGACCCTGGGCCCACACACGCCCCTATGCAAATGGCAAAGCCGAGTTCTGTATGCTCCCTCATCCTTGGATTGTGATGACAGCTTTTGAACTGTCTTCGTATTGTTGTTGTTGCTTCTGTTTCGTTGTTGTTGTTGTTGTTTTTGCCATTGCCATCTAAATTAACCGTTTCGTTATAACAGCACAGTTCTTGGCTGGCTTTGTGCGTTTACCAGTTAGCATTTGCCAGTTGCCAGAGTTGCCCGGGATGCTTGCTGCCTAGTGGCCTGAGATGCCAGAGAGAGTTGTGAGATGTGAGTTGTTGTGCTAAGGCCATGTCAACGACGGCTCTTGTTTAGTTACAAGTTTGTATGAGGCAGTCGTGCGTGCCCCGGCGCTTGCCAATTGGCGCAATCAGGCAGCGACTTTAGACAACGCTGCCACTCGACTCGACAGTTGGCTTTGTCTCTACTGAACTGCTGACTGCGGGTCGAGGGGAGACGCCCTGATTGGCATTTACAATTAGCGCGCAAGTAAACAGTCAAATCGTATGGCCTTAAAGCGAGGGCTCTAATAAACGCCCAGTACCACCCACTACCCACCACCCACCGCCTACTACAAAAATCCACCCCTTTCCCCATGCATGACAAGTGAGCGTTAGTATGGAATTGGAATAATGTACTCGTAATTGGATATGTGATTAATGAGCCGTGCTACACATTTGCTTTGACTCATCACACGTGCAGATTTATCGCTGTCAACGGGAGGTCTTAACTTGCCACCCCACACACACACACACACACACACACACACACACATATGCATATCAATTATCAACTTTCGCTTAATCATTACTCGATTAGCTGACCAAGCCAGCGTATTACCATTGATTTTGTCTGCGATTGTGACTGTGATTTATTCGGTTTGTGGTTGCACATACTATAGTACTATAGTAGATCTGCAATTGGAGCATCTTTGATAACAGCAGCTGTCAGGTGCACATTCACTTCGCCAGACGAATGTTGCAAGTTGTTGTGAAAATTTGACGTTAATTATGCCTCATCTCTGTGCTGTTGTTGTGACAGTTATTGCCCCACCTTTGGTTGCAACTTAAGTAAGAGGCATCAATAAAATACACACGTAATTAATGACAATCAAGTGGGCGTGGCAACAGCTGCTCGAGTTGCCCACTCAGCGCTAATGACCCATATTATGAGTTGACTGCAAGTGCTATGTGTGTGTATGCGGGTGTGTGTGTGAGTACTGCAAGTTTACTCTTTTGTTAAGTAATGGCTGAAACTTAAAGCAGTCAATAAAGAAGTGTTAAAGGGTGTAGTTTACAAATAAGTGTAACACACTCTGGGTATCTGAATTGCGCTCAGTCGTAATGGTCAGACCTGGAAGGCTTTACACAATCACATTATAAATAAACAATTGTAAGATTTTCCTGCATTGCGACTGATGAAATATCGTCAAGAGAAAACCTATATTTTATTCCGTTTCTTAAATTTTAATCCCTTCCACCCACTTTTCAAGTTTAACAAATTGCTTGTGGCTATAAATTTTTATGTCGACTTCAAATGCCTCTCGGGACAGGCGATAAATTTTAATTATGCTTTCCAAAGACAGTTTAATATCTTGAATTTGCATTCGGTGGGAATATTGAGGTTTTGATTAAACAATTCCCTGGCTGACCATTGGCCAATGTGATTAAACCGAGCGAGGGGAAGTACTACAACACAGAGATGATGTGCACAGTTTGTTGTGGTTGAATTGCATATTAAATCTAATTCGATTTGCATTTGCTCAGTGCACCATTGAATGGATAATGACGAAGAACATGGGGATTGAGGTTTTGCCAGTTTTAGGCATTGGGATTGGGTGAAGACAGAACCGCAGACCAACTAGCAGCTGGGCGTTGATGCGTCTGGCAAGTTGATGTAATTTTGCGGTTAAGTTTTGAGGCACGTTGCTTTGAGGCTTTCGGCCTGAGATGTAACGCTGAACAAATATAGGGGCGCTTTGTAATGGCAGCATCAATGCAAATAATTGTTATTGTTAGCAAAATGCAAAAACAAAAATTATACAACTAACTGCAAAAAATATTCAAATTCCTGCTGTCTTTTTACATTGTTCTTGTTGTTGTTTTTTCGACTGCTGTCCGGCGGATTTTGCTCTGACGTAAATTCCCAACAAAATATTTGTAAAATTATACATTTTTTTGTTACTCGTGGAGCTGGCGAAAACATGTCTTTGATCTCAAACATGCACGGGGAGCAACATCAACCAATTTACATACTCAGTCATACACACTGTAACGTGCAATTAAAATACAAAAAATTTAAACAAATACGAGAATAATGTAAGTGCTTAAAACAATGCTAAATAAGCCACAAAGTTTGTCGAATTCATTATAACTCACATGCCGAAATGCCAGGCAGCGAGTCGCCCGATTGTAAATAAAGTTATCAGTGGGAGTTCGGGGCAAAGGGTTGCTCAACTGCTCGCGGGTTTTCCAAAATAACATTAAAGCTTACAAAAACCCTGATACTGGTATTTTAAATATTGCACATAAATTATTGTGAAGCGCTTTTGATTGACAGTTGACTGGAGATTGCTTTAAGCAGCTACTTAGCCATATAAATGGTGTGACATTTATTATAACTAAGAAATCGCCTAAAACTAGCATGCAAATTCTTATTAATTTGATAACTTTTCGAGTCGATTTAGTGGTCTGATTTGAGTGAATACCTTTGAGAGGTGAGAAGTTGTTTATGGCAGCATAGGCATATACATTTTGTGAACTCTTAAGCATTGCTTCAATTGAAAATTCTTGTAAGTTCTAGTCTATTTGTTGAAAGCTGTTTAAGAGGCCTTTAATTTTTGGATTATTGGCAAAGAAAGTAGTCTATCATTCTTTAAGGTTCTGAAGATTAACTCAAGATTTTTGAGTATGTTTGTCAGTCTAGGTAGAGCTAGAACTAAACTCGAGCTATAAAATGTTGTCTATCAAAAGTTTCCGGTTGCGAGTATTATGTAGCATATAGATTCACATGAGTACAGTCTCTTCTTCTAGTTTAACTAATATATCTAATTAACACTTTTCAAGACTATAAGTTAACGATGAGTATCGGCTTAACACTAAACTCTTTCACCAAACTCATATTTGATTTAAACGTAATGCATAAATTTGAGCTAATGCACAATTAGCATGTAGTACTAATAAAAATGTCATAAAATCCATTGATTGATATGCCAATTTGTAACATGTACTGTATGTGTGAGTTTAATATGTGTATTAAAAAAATTATGGCAATTTAAGTCAAGCGAAGTTCAGTGGTACAAGTCGAGTGTGTAATTAATATATTTTCTTTGTATTTCGTTTTGATTTAAGCAAAGAGTAAGGATTAAAGTAATTGCCATAATCGGGCGAGTAGACAGCGAAACAAAAGCCCCCTCAATATGCAATCAGAATGAAATGAATCATTCACAAAATGTGTGCCACATATTGTAGCCAGGGGGCAAGCAAGAGACTTAGCAACCCGCGGGGTATTTGTTATTGCATTTCCTTTGCATTTGAACTTTAACGCAATGAACTTGACATGCAACTCGATTGTGATTCGCTGGGGTCTCTTCAGGCTTTGGCTTCCATCTGGAGCCCCTGACCTGCACTGACGTCTGCTGCGTGTGTCAGTCACTCCGGTTGTCAGTCAAAGGCAGCAAAGCAGCCAACAGGCACAGTTGGAAATTGGAGAATGGGAACCGGATTTCGCAAATAACAAACGCAATGTTGTTTACTTTTTTTTTGGTTGCTTCAGCTCGGACTTTAACTTTCAGCTCGCCTTAAATATAAGAACACAGAGCGATCAGAACATTAGACGTGTTTAAGAGCTCGAATTAAACGCAGCGCGTAAAACATTACGGCTTCAATATAATATCATTTACATAAATATACAACTCCAACAGTAAGCATACTCCACGGAATTAATAAATATATAAATAAAGTATACAATACAAAAGATATTCAAGTGCAATCTCAAGTGATTATACCTCCAAATATTTATACCAAATGTCTGCCACAAATCATTCAAATATGGTAAGTTAAATCAGAGTCAAATTTAATGAGCGGTTATTAAACATATTATGGTTTACCACAGTTGCTACTCACCTGTTGTTTTGGCCTGTTGCTCTGCCACAGTCTGGCCCTACCGCGCTACAGTGAAACCTCCAACAAGCGGAACTTTGATCTGCGCGGAGCGAGCAGTGAGACCCTCTTCGCCTATGCAGGCAGACCACAAGCGCCTATGACACTTACTGGCAACTATAATCTGATCATGCCCGACTATTATGATCATCATCCGGCTGAGTCAATGCAGCTGCAAAACTTTGCCAACTTTTACGACGCTGAATCGAGTTCGGGAGCGGATTTGGGCATGGAGGAGTCACAGTTTTTGGCACAAACGCCAGTGCGTGCTCCACAGCCGATCAGTGTGGAGGAGGAGCTCATACGGCAGCAGTTGCCGGCGGTGGACATCAATCGGGAGAAGAAGGCCATACAGAAGCTAAAGAAGGGCAACACCAAGCCCCGCGGTCCCGACTATCCGGAATGGGATCAATTTGATTATGATCTTTACAGCGTAAATCCCGGCGAGAACAAGAAGTACAATCACGATTTCTAGAAACACGATAACTGGAAATTGAAATTGAGAGCAACTCACTGCTCATCCGTCGTATGAGTTTGTTTTTGTTTTATTTTTATTGTTAATTTAAGCACTGAAATAAATTATTTATTTATTGTAAAATGCATTCGCTTAGCCAATGGGCAATTTGCCAAATTAATAGAATGTGGCATCTGGAGACTGGAATGTGGTTTTCGAAAGCTTTTAGGCTGGCGTCTCTTTTTTGTACACTTGTCTGCCAAACTAAGTAGAAGTTAGCCAATTTGTTTAATTGCGCATTTAATCGCTCGTCCGCTAAATTTAATTAACGTTTAAATTTGAATACCAAACAAACAAAAAAAGGCAGATAATAGTATTATAGTGAAGCAGCTCTTCATGCACATTTCACTGTATCTCAGGTGTATTGATTGATAACTTAAGGTGCTTACATTTTAGTTTGGTAGCTGAGACACCCCACAAAAATGTGGACAACTGTGGACCTGCTAAAACTGCTACTCATAATCATGGCCCGTTTCCCTTTTAGCTGCTTTCGGCTTAGGGTCAAGACTAAGAGTGTACCTTCGACATGTAGCAGCAGCTGTTGGGATTTAAGACATGTTTTACGTCATGGTTTAGAACGTGTTTTCTGTGTGATAACTAACTAAGGCAGTCGTCTCTAAAATATGTAGCTCTTTCGTGTCACATCTCACTTGGAGTCTAAACAAATGACTCAGCTAGAGTTATGTGCCATATGAAAGCAGGTTTTTTTTTATTGAACTCAAATCAAATGTTTCCCAATTAAGTGGGGAATTTTGTTTGGGCGAGTAGAGTATTTCTTTTAATAGCGATTGCCCTAATATGTGTCTGCTTTGATTTTATCTGAGTCTGTCTTACAAGCTGTTGTGTCTGGCTATTGCCTAGATACAAATCTCTGCTGAAGGCAATTTTCGTATTTAAATTAATTATTGTTGTATAATTTTTAATTAGTTACTTTTGACAGGTTTGAAAAATAAATCTGGCATACTTTTAGGCAGTGAGTTAAAAAACAGTTATCGATAACAGGTGGACTGCTTTCAGTTGAGAGCTCAGCTGAGTACATTGGAGTTATACTCTATTCAGATAATGTAATAAAATTAAATCTTAATTTCAAGTGTAAAAAAAATGCCATTAATGCAATAGGATTCATATGAGACAGCACTGAAATAAAAGTGAGATTATATAACAGGTTTTGACATAACATATTTTATGAAACATAAATGTTCTTGTTTTTGTTAATATTTTATAATATGTACATTGAACAAGCTAACTGTCACGGTTAGCCGGTGCGCCCTATTGGGCTGAATTAATAGATATGAAGGTCACAAAGGGGTTACTGCTTACTCCGTAAGTCTTAAAATAAAAAAAATAAAAAAAAATAATAAATGTATTTAACCTCGAAAATATTATAAAGAAGAATTAACAGGGGTGCTACAGAAATAGCGCGCTGATTCTGAATCAGCAAAAACCCATTCAGCGGAAAAATTTCCTGGGTGCCACAGAACTCCGAGCGATTTCGATTTTTAGCCCTTTCACAAACCTTTCCGAAATTGCCTGATAAGGGCTGCCTTTTTCCCAGATTAAAATTACCCTAATGTTTGTTTAACATTATTCTTAATATTAACGTTGCAGAGAAATAGGTTTATACTTTTTTCATTACAAAAATATAAATAATTGATTTTATAGAGTAGTACTTTAATAATATCAGATGAAAAATCATTTATTTTATTGCGCGCCAAAGAACATTTTACTCTGCAACTCTGGCAGCAGACAACTGACAACAAATCCGAAACCGACTAGATGGCAACAAAGATGTGTCGGCTGATTGGTGTTTCAAAGTACTTGACTAATAGAACACGCTGATTCGTTAAGGTTTTACTAAAATGCGTTTTTTTTTAACTTAACACCTTTAATGTTAAATTATTTTGATGTAAGTTAATTAGAAATTAAACAACCTTTAAGAAAAGGTATAATGTTTCATGTATTAACTTGGTTTTATAGGTGTATTTAGTCAAATAGCTGGCTCAATAGTCAGCTATTTCGAATCAGCCAAAAAACTAGGTCTGTGGCACCGCTGAATGGTTTTTAAGCTGAAATGACGCTGAAGTGATTTCTGTAGCACCCCTGATATATGCTAGTTATTTGTTATTATTTATTTATGTTAATCACAGCATTTTCCGCATTGTTTTGAAACTATATAAAAACGTGTAATAAAACTATGAATTCGTTTTTAAATTATGGAATATTTTTTTATATATCTATAAACGAGGTATTCTCATATGGTAAAATTCGACATATACAGGGGTGCTACAGAAATCACTTCAGCGTCATTTCAGCTTAAAAACAATTCATCGGTGCCACAGACCCAGTTTTTAGGCTGATTCGAAATAGCTGACTATTGAGCCAGCTATTTGACTAAATACACCTATAAAACCAAGTTAATACATGAAACATTATACCTTTTCTTAAAGGTTGTTTAATTTCTAATTAACTTACATCAAAATAATTTAACATTAAAGGTGTTAAGTTAAAAAAAAACGCATTTTAGTAAAACCTTAACGAATCAGCGTGTTCTATTAGTCAAGTACTTTGAAACACCAATCAGCCGACACATCTTTGTTGCCATCTAGTCGGTTTCGGATTTGTTGTCAGTTGTCTGCTGCCAGAGTTGCAGAGTAAAATGTTCTTTGGCGCGCAATAAAATAAATGATTTTTCATCTGATATTATTAATGTACTACTCTATAAAATCAATTATTTATATTTTTGTAATGAAAAAAGTATAAACCTATTTCTCTGCAACGTTAATATTAAGAATAATGTTAAACAAACATTAGGGTAATTTTAATCTGGGAAAAAGGCAGCCCTTATCAGGCAATTTCGGAAAGGTTTGTGAAAGGGCTAAAAATCGAAATCGCTCGGAGTTCTGTGGCACCCAGGAAATTTTTCCGCTGAATGGGTTTTTGCTGATTCAGAATCAGCGCGC
This sequence comes from Liodrosophila aerea, assembly GCA_035045005.1. NCBI lineage: Eukaryota > Metazoa > Arthropoda > Insecta > Diptera > Drosophilidae > Liodrosophila > Liodrosophila aerea. The sequence continues at coordinate 16,901 of JAWNNL010000362.1, read as the reverse complement.
TATTTCTGTAGCACCCCTGTATATCAGAAACTTGTTCTTAAAAAGCCGTAACATTATTGAAAATATTGTAAAATAACATTATTATTCTATTCAAATTATTTATCTGGTCTGGGTTATGATCGTTATTAACCAAATACTACAGTAATATTTTGGCTCATAAATAGTCCAATTATGAATGAAAAGAATTCAGAATTCTGCAAAAATTTCTTTTATTTTCTGAACAACATTTAACTGATATATTTTACACTTGAACAGAACTATCTGGCACTAATAAATTCGATGATGTGGTGTAGTAGTGTAGCCTCACCGAAGAGTAACTAATTGTATGGATACTTGGCTATTTGCTCTTGCCCACTGCCAATGTTGAGCCTGGCACGTGGACGCAGTTGACCCAGGGCATTGACTTGGGCACCGGGTGGCACCTCGGGTGTCGGTTTGCAACTGATGGCTGCTTGGGTCTTGGCACGCGTTTCTTGCAGCACTTGTTTATGACCTTCATCAATTTTGCCAGGATTTAGCGTGAGCTGTTGACACTGTCCATTTGGTTGGCAGATAGTCACAAAACGCTGAAAGCTACGACTGTCGCCCGGAGTCACTTGCTTGTAATTATATGTGTCCAGCGTAGCGCCCTCGGATTGTGAACTGTAGTCGCCAGTGCGTGGTACTGCACCATAAGCGCCGCCGCAAGGCGATGGCAATGGACCGGCACCGTGACCAGCATCCAGTACACGTTCACCACTCGGTAATGTGACAGTGGCGTATGGCTGTGCATTTCTGTAATCTGGAGCCTGACCATACACGGCACCCGGCTGCAACTGAGTTGTGGCGGCGGGTGTCAAGGCCTGCGGTTGGCCATAGTTACTGACACCGGTCAGTGCCTGTGCCTGAGGCTGTGGGTAATGGTATGGCTGTGCCTGTACTTGAGCCTGTGGCAATTGTTGCTGCTGGAATGGAGCATTGTAGTTGTAGTTGACCGGAGCTGGTGCGGTTTGTCTAACTGGCGTATGCTGGTAGTTGGTGTTGACCAGCAGTGGATTTTTGTAGGTTGTGGTACGGAATGGTTGCACAGGTTGCTGCACATGACGCGGCTGATTCCCAGGCACTGTGTACGTTTGATGTGCCACATACACTGCCGGAGCCTTGAGTGCCTGCACCTCGTAGGTGCGTCCATGTGGTCCCAGGGTTTGCACAATATACTTGGCCACTGGCGGCTGTGGAGGCTGAGGTGGCTTGAACTGCACTTGCGGGCGCGGATACCTGTAGGTATGGTGTTGTGCCTGTCCATAGCTCAGCAATGCCAACTAATTTTGAACAAAATAAACGAATTAATTAACCAATCATTGACGACTCATTAAGCGCCCAACTCACCGTCCATACGAGCAGCAGCATGATGATCGGTAGTAATAAAATGACAACCAGTAGGAGTATACAGATGCTGGTCGATGTTCACGCTTCGCCGACTGGCAAATGATTGAGGCTGAAACATTGACTGGGGCTGCTTAGATCAGTTGGTCGAACTTCTCCGAAGAAGAGTTGTTTTGGCATCAGCCGGAAACTCGTTTCTCGTTTAGCGTTTGAGGTTTGTAATTGTGGCAGCAGTATCTGGTCGCTCGGCTTGATTTGTTTGTTGTAACACTGAAGTTTCATAATTTCTTTTTTTGTATACAACTCTTACATATATATTATTGTCTTTTGTTTATGTTTTCATCGTTTGCCACTTCAACGTTCGTTTGCTTGTGGCATAATTTGGCTATCACTCACGTTAACGTGTATTTTGTCATAGCTAAGGAGTTAGCTCGGCTTTGCATTTGGCTTTGGCTTTGGCTTCGCTTCGCTTTGCATTGCTTGGCTTACCTTAATGGCTTCACATCATTATGAGAGGGCCGTGAAAATGCTTTCTTCTTGTTTGTTTTCTTTTCTTTTTGCAGTATCCGACTACCCTTCCGCTGCTATCCACTTCAATTTGATTTGCCATGCATGATTTTGTACATTTTTTCTGCGTATTGACTTATGTTTGTTTCATGAGACTTATCCATAATAATAAAAAAGTAAAAGTGTGATTCCCTTGCCGTTGCCATTCGCCGTTGGGCTTCATCGTGAAGATCGCAGCACATGTTTGGCTTATAAATAAATTTACATTAATTACGAAGATGTCTGCTTATGTTTCTGTTATGGTCAGCTATAAAACGGCCAACTCGATTTCAGTTGAAAATTCGCAGACCATGGAAGCACATGTGTGTGGATTGAAGGTGTGCCAGCGCATTTTGATTAATGTCCAACTATATAATATAATATAATATGCACATATGCAAACAGCTATACCACTAAAATGATATATTCGAGTCATTTGAATGCGATTTCAAAACTTAACGATTGAGCTAATTTAGTGCCAACTCTATTAAGCATGTTGTTATAGTCTTTCTCTAATTGGTATTACCATATCACTATAGCAAGGTTAGTGTATCTATTGTGTTGGTGCGAAATGTTGTCAAAACACAATTCAATCTTCATGGGTATTAATCAATCATCATTTCATCAATTGGTTTGCCAAGTTGGCAGATTGTGGGCTTTGTAAATAACCAAATCTAATTCAGAATGATTATCTATCAAATCATTGGCTATCTAAATTTGATATTTCTTATATTTTCTGTATATTTAAGTAACAAGATTAATGCTAAATTAACTTGACTGCAATGTGTTATGGATGCCCGTAAAATATTTAGACAAATACAAATCCATTTAAGTAAAGATTCATTGCCCAAGCTTAGGTATAACTTTTGAGCTGTTTTAAATATGTAAATTGAATTTGAAATTTTAACAGAACTAGTATATTGAGTAGCCTAACCAGTATACTGGCTTTGAGACTGAAAACCATATAGGTTCATTTCATGATATATTATTTTATATGACTGTGGAACAATGTGAACTCTTCGCTAGGTATTATTTCACTCAGTTTCAAATGACCAACCCACTATACTCAAAACAATATACTACATACGGGTTTCATTAACTAAAGCGAACAAAAAGCAAACGAATGTGGAGTAAAATCTGATTTCCAAATGACTCAAATGATATTGCTGCCTTCATCAACATTTCCGTCTACAGTTTTTTGTATAAACCAGTTGAACATGATTATGATTATCACACACGCTGAGAGATCGTTACTTTCATCATTTTCGAGGCAAGACCTCTTCAAGCTGCTTGGCTCTTTCAGCTGCATAAGTAGCTTGAAAACTTTCTTGTTATTGTCAAACGACATAAATGCCTGGAAGCTATTTGATTCTCTTCTACGCAAACATGCGAAACATCAATCAAACGCACGGCATGTAAAATGCACTTGAATGCCACTTGACACAGCAAAAACCGCTGTTACCGGATTCGCACGTGCATACGCGTTGGCTCCGGTGGCTAACAAAGCGTCTTGGCAAGCTACTACAGCCAACACTTGACATTCACAATGAAAATGTTAGGCACACACTGGCGTTATATAAGCTAACATTCACATATTCACACATTCACACACGCATGCACTCGCGAGAGCTTATCACAGCGCAGGAGTAGCGCTTAATAATGCAAGTGGCCAACGCTGCGTATACGCAATCTGCTAGCAGGGGATGAGTGTGTCTGTGCGTTGTCTGCCTGCCTGCTGCATTCATGAGTTGCATTCAGGGTTAAAAGCCGCGCCACGTTGTATGCAACATCAAATGAGATAGAGCACGTGATGCGGCTGCTGCTGCTACTGCTGCTGCATTTCTATAGAAACAGTTGGAGCTGCAGATTGCAGTTGAAAGTATATATGTGTATGTGTATAGTAAACACACAAACAGACAGACGGACAGACAGTTTGCATTTACCATTTTCTACATGAAGCGTCACTTTAGACACCTTACCGGGATCTGGGATCTGGCATCTGGCATCTGGCTTTTCAGCAGGCTGGCTTTAGTTTGTGGCGCCTAATTAGGCACACCTGCCGGAGTAAAAGCTGACTGGCCTGCCAGCAAATTAGTCAGCCGCAAGTTGAATGACCCTTGGCCCCTTGCCTGAACTCGTAATCTGCAAAAAAAAAAAACAAAAAAAAAAACGGTAGGCAAAAGCTTTAAACAGCTTCGCTTACAACAATGTGAAAAAAACGTAGCAGAGCACAAAAAAAAGAAGAAAATCAATTGCATAATGGCGCATGTGTTGCGCTCAACAAAAAAATATCCAGCAACAACAACAGCAACAGCAGCAGCAGCGGCAAATTGCAACTCTTTTTTCCCAGAAGTAGAAAAAAAAAAACAGAAACAAGAAGCAGAAGAAGAAGCAGCACATGTTCAACCACCAGGCGACGCCACTCGACTTGCAGCAAACGGAGATTTTTGTTGTTGCTGCCATATTTTTTTGTTGCAGTCGGAGACAAATACACACACACATATGCGTGTGTGTGACTGCCTGGCTGGCAGCTTTTGTTTGCACCCGCACAGGAAGCCATTTAAGTGCGGCTTCTTGAGAAAATTGCCGACGCGACTGGCGCAGCGGACAGATAAGCACTAGACAGAGCCAAACCGATACGAATTCAGATGGTGCGAAAGGAGATGGCCTGATGCAAGGATTCATCTAACGAGCACGTCGCTGGCTTAATTATTAACAGCAGCAGCAACAACAACAGCATAGAGCTCGAAAGCTTAACTTTGTTGTGCGCTATCATTTACGGAACTTGGAAACCCGCTCAGTGCTAAGCCGCTCAATTGTTGAGCGACTCGAGCGCCTTAATAGGCTTAGCAGCGAGTCAACTATCAAAACATGTCCGATAAAAGCTTCAACGCAGTGCAAAAAAAAAGAAAAAGAAATACACTCTACTGCATGCACAGAGAGACTAATTTGCTTATGCTCCAGTTGCAGCTTTGTCAGTGTTCCTCTTCTGTTGCAACTGTGTGAGAGCTCGAGAGGAGCATATCAGATTTGCAACTACACTAATCAGCACAGCTCTCTGCCGAGTTTTTAAAGAATAGATATAATACACACACACCCATATACAAACATATGTATGCATGTTTGTATGTACTCTCAAAGACTTGTCTCCACATCTGTCCGCCACGACGCCTAGTAGTATGCAGCGCCTGAGTCCTGCTGCGTCTCGTCTCGTATTGTGACTCGCCCTCATTGCCTTTGTCTTGTCATTTTCTTTTGATTAATTTCTTTTTATTTTATTTTCGGTCACATACTCTAAACAATGTCCCAAAGGAGTGTGCATTTATACAGGGTGTGTCGTAAAATATTATTTTAAAATTAATCCAATATAAAAATTGACTTTTATTTAACGACTTTACGATACAACAGAATTTAATTAGTATTTAATATTGGTTTATTTGTTTTAATTACTCATATCTCTTATTTACCATCAGTTTAAAGGGTAGGCCCTATATGCATTGTGCCTGCAACAAACACCCACTGCAGGGTGCTACTGTCTGATTCCCATAGCGGCGCATTCGTTACAACTGCTGATTATTGCAATAATATCAACAGCAGCAACAACAAAAATACACTGGTCAAAAAATCATGACTTAATAATTTTGATAAAAAATAATACAAACAGTATAAAATCAATCCTGTTCCCATTTTCGAATTCGTTCAATCGTTTGACGTTTTGAAAAAATGGGTTCCTAGATTCGATGTATCGTTTTCGAGAAATCAAAATGTTTATTGAATTTACACACGAAGCTAATCTATTTCGAAATGGTCCAAATATGAAGCTAATCGAAAACGATGACTTGAAATTTGGAACCCCACTTTTTTCAAAAAGTAAATCGATTGAATGAATTCGGAAATGTGAACAGGCCTGACTAATAAATAAATAAAGAAAGAATTATAACCTAAATAAAAATTAGGTACTTGATTAAAATAACTATATAAAAAGAGAAGGTCTTGAATAGGATACATGTAGGAATTATTGCTTTAATCACAATATTAATTATTAACTAAATATAAAAAGTACAAGATATTAGAATCTTATCTTTCGCCGAAGAGACAGTTTGCATAAAACACAAAAAAAATTAAAACAAAATAAAAATGAAAAAAAAATTAGTAAAAATAAAATCACAAAAATAAAAAATTTGTATAAAATATATAGTATAAAAATTTAAAAATAAAAATAAACTAGTTAAATTAGATATTATTTGCAAAAACTATGCATCATTCTAGCCTGAAGAAAATACCCTTTTATATAGTGTTACTTGGCATATAATTTTGTTCAGTGTAGCTGCAGCAGTAACAACAAATACAGAGCGTACCGTTACTGGCTGACGTCTCTTCTGACGTTTATTTGCAGTCACTCGCATGTGTCGCCGAGAGTGCCTGGCGATGATGAGGCACAAAATATGCCAAGCGTAGTCAAAACTAAACTGACTGTCGCCCCGCCCCCACGCCACCTCTTGCCGTCTGCCGCAATGGCAACAAAAAGAAAATTAAAAATAGAAAATGAAAAAAAAAATAAAACAAAAAAAAAAAACGAAACAAACAGACAAATGAGGACGGCGGCGGTGACATGATATTCGCCTGGGAGCCTGTGAGCGTCTGCTGCGCGTTGGTCGCTCCGGTTGCCGGTTGCTGCCACTGCTGCTGTTGCTACTGCTGCTGCTACTGCTGAGACTACTGCAGACGATGTCGTCATTGCCGCTGCATGCGTTGCATTTTTACGCCACTTTTTATTTTTATTTTTTTTTTTGTATTTTTTTTCTGCATTTTTTTGTTGTGTTTTTTTCTATATTTAAATACGCTGCGGGTTGCACTGTGCGGCTCGTCAGCCGAAGCACTTCATTTGCTTCACAGCTCATTCATGTTTTGTGTCGAGCCTACGACGCAGCCAGACGGAGAGTCAGCGTCTGCTCTAAGCCGAGGTAAACACTCCTCGACAGTCGCTTGTCTCGCTTTGCCTCATATGACTGACTGGCAGCTGCCTCACCTACTTTCTGCACTTAGACATGCTGCCAGCCCGGCGGTGGTGAATGCCTCATATAAAAAAAAGGAAAACCAAAACCTCCCCAACTGTGTGTTGCTGCCGCTGCTGCTACTGCTGCTCCCTCGCGGCCTACGTCTGGGCCTGGGCTTTCAGTTCTCGGCACTGGGTATCGCTTACAACAAACACTTGCAACGTTTGCAAAGCTTCTGCAACGCCGCACGGTCGTTGACGGAGGCGGCAGTGGGTAGGGTGCTGAGGCAGAGGCAGAGACAGAGGCGCTGACGCTGACGCTAACGCTAACGTTAGCGTTAACGGCGGCCTTCCTTCCTCGAGAAGTTAGCCGAGTTCTCCTCTCTCGGTTGCATGTGCTGCAGTTGCCAGTTGCCTTGCCAGTACGTTCGCGTGCTTTGCATACTTTGGTTGCGTTTTTTTCTGTTGCTCCTGCTGCTGCTGCTGCTGAGCGCGCTGATACTGCGATAAACGAGAACGTGCGATTACAGTTTGATTCATTTCGAATACTCGCCTCACGATTGCCACATCTTAATTTCGGTTTTAGCGTGAAAAGTCAGCAATTCGAACCTTTTGTCAAATCACGCCACTTGTGCGCCATTTTGTCGCCTCGCGTTTTCCGCCGGTGTTTTCCCGCCATTTTGTGCCTTCCGTTGAATCATTGGACTGACTACGTCATAGCTGTGTGCATGCTGGACAAACATTAGCCATTTGCGTGTGGGCCATTAAGCTTGTTGTGTGAAAACTGGCTGAAACGACAACAAGTGGCCAGTCGGTTCACTGCTTACGTCTTAATGGGCGTCAACAAGTCTATCACATGCTTTAAATTAGGTGTAAAAATATTCCAATTACAACCACAAGATAAAACAAAACCTGCACGAATCTTGAGATAAAATCTAGTACAAGGATTAAGCAGAACACTTCGAGTGGATAAACCCAATAGAGTGAATTTCCCTGAGACTTAAATTGTAAGTATGGAAATGAATCAGTGATGGTTGATATTAAATCGTTTTGATCAAGATAATCAAGAATGATCGAGCGAAAGTTATGTAGTTACTTGGATGTGTAGAAACAAGCATATTGAGGTAGGTAGGTAGGAAGATAGGCCACTACTTAGTCAGACAGATAATGGATGGATTGGATAGATTGATAAATAAGTAAAAAAAAAAACATAGATCACTGGATATGTGTGCAGATAGATGGATAGAGACATGGATTGATGAATTGACAGATAGAAGGTTAGATGGATCAACAAATTGATAAACTGATGAGTAAGATACTTTTACATATGTATTATATATATATAGATAATTGAATCGACAGTATAAATGGTTAACATCAACAGAGAAGTGTGTAGATTTCGATAGGGATAAAAATATGTAGATATCTGATGACAATATTGATAAAAATTTAAAGATAAATAAACTAATGGACGGACTGAAAACTATATCTATGCATAAAAAACATAGATAAATATATTTGAATATTAATATACAAATATATGTATGCTTATACTTCAATTTTAATACTCTTTTAAGTACAGGCATAAAATAGCAACACCTAAATGTAATTATATTCAATCCTTGTTAAATTTGCAAAAACGGTGTAGACTTCTTTAAAATTATACATAATTATGGTAAAGATGAAAGTACATATATATATATACATAAGTATATATGTATATATTTGCGTGTTTACACACGATTTCAGACCGCGAAAACCGCAGTAATGTCGGTCCTTGGCAACTCATCTCAAATTTGCATGACAAGCGACACAAGTCTCGTTTTACTCCTTGTTCTCTCATAATGCTCAAGTTGTAATTATGTGCAAACAAACGCAGCAAATGCAATTTCAATTAGGGAATGGCAACAGAAAGACATGGAAGCGAGGGGAGTGCCAAGTGAAATCGAATCCGTTAACGTCGCACAAGCTTTGTTAAGCAGCCCTCGCAAGGGCAAGCCTTGCTTGTGGGGTTTCCCTTTCCCATTCCCCTTCTTTCTACTTACAACCACAAGTGCGTACGTAACCCGTTACAGACTGTAATATCACACACACACACTGTGTGGACTGTCTGTCTCTGCCTGAGTGCCGAGTAGCGAGCAGCAGGAACCAACTACAGAGTACAGAGTGCCAAGTGCCACATCAGGTGCACTGACATTGAGGCACACCATTACCCCCATCACCCCCTGTCAACACCACCAATTGCATTGGCAAGGGAACCAGCTGTTCGGCGCTCTCAATGCAGCCGTTGCGTCTGCTTGAAACTTTGTAGCGAACCTTGAGCCCAAAACAAACTCGTTTCCCACTGGCTGCGCGCCTGTTACCCAGCCGGCTCAGTCTGCAAGCGTGTTCCCGTATTCACACATTTACCCGGCATTTCAGAGCAGTTTTATGGTTTTTATTTTTTGCAATTTTATAGCATGGTGTATGTGTTGAGAATAAAGTAAAATAGTCAGATAAATAGGCAGGCTGACAGAGTTCATCATTCAGATTAGGTTGAGCCCCTCCTGCAAATGCTGCAGCTCTTATTTTTACTTTATATAAATAGTTTTTTTTTATATTTTATAATATAACACCAAATAGTTTTAATATACTGCTAATCATATTTGAATAGTTTGAGATTTAGTTTAATTTAAGTTGATATGAAATACTATTCTATACTAATAATTACCATATACTTTTCAGTTATCATTTACAATTACATACCTCTTACATAATGATAATAACCAAGTCTTATTCATATTTTTACTGAGCTCTTATTTAGGATCCATCTCTTTTTTGCAAGTTGCACATTGTGTGTTTAGTCAGTGAATTTCAGTTGCATTTCCAGCTCCATTCCAATTCACAGTTTCAGCTTCAGACCCTCCCCGCTAGCTACAACTTCCCCCTTGACTCTATGCAGACTCCTGGCTGCCTCATTGTGCGCCTTTTGTGTGCATTGCTGTTGTTGTTGGCGAATCCCAGCGCAGTTTTGCGCTGCAGTTAATTTAAAATACTAAATTTTCACTGTCTAGACGGCAAATTATATGACAATTGTTAGAGAGTATGTTTGACTTTCATATTAAAATTAATTACTTGGGCTGTTTTGCATTAAACTGTTGCATGGGCAGTGCTTGAACATTATTAAAGCTAGATTAATGTTGGTATTTATATAAAAATCTTTTCAAATTAAATTATAGGATATATTTTAGTCTAATAAAGATAAGTATGTCAATGAAACAAACTTTCAAAATCCGTTTATATCCGCAATATTAGAACACTTGACTTGAATTTATTTAGCCCAGTTCACTAGACAATAAATCGGATTTATCATATGACAAATGCTGAAGATTATTGGGATACAATTCCGAGTTCATGTAATTATAACAACTTGAGTCATTGGGGAACTAATCACATGTTGTGTATAATTAAATCCATTACTACAAATGGTATTAAAGCTCATAAACATGTTGCCTGACAGGAAATTGAACTAAATTTGCACAATTTGCAATTATAGACGGAAATCGTGCGAAAGCAAAACACCTTTGACAATTGCCACACAAAACTGCAAACATTAACACACACGCACACATATATAGCTAAAATTTAGCAGTTAATAAACAATGAAATTGAAAATTTAAGACGCTTATCTATTGTGTGTGGTGTATCATATGCAAATTTTGACATTACAGTCATGCAAGTAATTACACTGACCGGCTGAATAGGAAGATTTTAAGTATTTCACTCTCTCTCTGATACAACTGATCATTGTGTGTGTGTGTGTGTGGGTGTGTGTTTATATGTATGTCATCTTGCAAAGGAGATTCATTAACTGCCTGTTGTTGCAGCTGGCAAAATCAACTTTGCCTTCTATGCAGAACATCTACAAAATTGACTTTAGAGATTTTGCTTTTCGCATTTTATTACGTGTTTATTATGCTAACAATGCGAGAAAAGTTCAAGAGAAAATATGTGTTCAGCTCCAACACAGTAGCAAATGTAAACAATGTCTTGACTCGCTTTCAGAGGAATGGCACTTAAACACATGCTACTCTGTGTGTATGTCTACTATATGTTTTAGTATTAGTCAGAGCTATTGTTATTAGCTCTGGCAATAGCTATTCTTTGCGCTATTTGACATAGTTTAGAGCATTTTAATCGAGACTTTGAAATTTAAATGAAATTGAGCTCGAAATATTGCAAATTAAAGAGGAGAAAGTTGTCGTTGAGTTCAGATGAAAATTTTAATAGATTCTTTTTTTTTTTTATGAATGTTTGGTTTATATTGTATGAGTCCAAAAACGTGAGCTAAGAAAGATCTTGCTGGTATCAGTTTACTTCTAACTTTAGTTTTATTGATAGAGGCTAAGCACATCACTTTTATACTTATTTAAAGAGTCTTTTCAATCTTATTAATGTATGAGAATAAGCCATAATTAGTTGAATATAGCTAATCAAGGTTTTTGGTGGCGTTTTTCAGTCATCTATTAATTTTTCTTATTTTTATCAAATTTACTTTTATTATCCTTAGAGTTTTAAGCCCTTTTTTCAATAGTACAGTTTTTTATATTGCATTTTCGATTAAAAATATATTTAACTTTCATTATAGTTTATAATATATTATGCCTGGTTTTAGTTGCGATTCAATTGAATAATTTAAATAGAAAATAGATACTTATGATATGTTATTCCTTTAGTTTATCAAGAAATGCATAATACAAAGCTTGCTCATCTCAAATCTCAATAGAGATGTGTCATATGGTTATGGCATTCAGCTCTCGACATTTAATCAATACAGAAACCAAACACTAAAAACAGAATTCATGAAATTTCTTCCAATGTGTGTATGTGTAGTATGTGTGTGTCTGGTATTTTATGTACACATGATGCTAATAAATCAGTCGACAGACTATATGACCGGGCCACTTCACTTAATGACAACTGCAGCAATATGACCGAAAACTGTAGCCACATAACATATTTTCATTAGGGCATTGTTTATAGTATGATTTTCTCATGATGAGGGGACTTTTGTTTTTCTTCCCTCTCGAGTGGGGATGAAGTCAGAGAATATGTTAAAGACTCCGCACGACTGGCCACCTGAGCTAAAGCCAGACGAATGTGATGAGGAAATGACAGTACATATATTTCTAGTTGAGGCAGCCATTTGCATTTTCATTTTTCGACAAGGAAAATATTTTTCAGGCGCAGGACGAACTGTCGGCCAGGGCAATATAAATAGTTAGACAACATCCTTTTGTCATGTGTGAGAGCATAGCCTTTGTGATTGTCTCCGAATGTCTGTGTCTGTGTCTGTGGGGCCGTAGTTCATCTGTCATTCTAAGTGGCTTATTCATATGCAAGTGGCTTCCGGGCTAAACATATTCAAGTGTTTTAGTGGCCCGTGTACATGACCGAGCATTATCATTAAGTGCTTATAGGCTGGTCGTCCGTTCGTTGGAGTGCGAGTGAACAATGAAGGCTATTAACGCAAATTGATATACTCGTACATCTATCTGCCTGACTACCTGCCCATGTCTCAGCGTGGACGCCGGAAGTGACAAGTTATATTGAGCATACGCAGCGATGTGCAGTAAATTTAAAGTTTGCTATCAGTTGTTGTGGATCTGATTAGCTATATATTTATGTGTATTTACAGCCGCCGTGGTGCTATGAAGGCAACAGCTAGCAGTAGTAGCAGCGCCGCCAGCAGCAGCAACCAATTGGAGCCACTGGCGGGTAGCAGCAGCAGCAGTAGCTCGAAGCCACGGTTGCCCAAGGTGTCGTTCGCACCGCTGGATATTGCAGCACCTTCAGCCGCCACGTGATACGCGAACATGCCGCACCACAACATCGTTTGCGAGTGGCTGCGTACCATTGGAATGACACAGTACGGCGAGAGTTTCCTTGAGAATGGCTACGATGAGCTGGAGATATGCAAACAGATTGGGGAAATCGATTTGGATGCCATTGGCGTTGACAATGCCTCCCATCGCGGCAAGCTGCTCAAAAGCGTTCGCACACTCCGGGAAAAAGGCGCCGCCATTGTCTATGTGCTCATCAATGATCCGAAGGCAATCAGCAACAGCAACGAGATACTTGCCTCCGACTGTGAATCGCCCGTCACCATGAAGGAGCTGGAGGCGGTGATGAAGCGCCATCTGGAGGCAGATGGCATACGGCTCACAGCTCATCCCTACTCGACGCCGGTAAGTGTATACTGCCTGCTATACCCCTATGCGAATACAGCCAGCAGCCACTGTTTCGGCTTATCTTGGCCATTTTGTTTAGGACTTGCAATTTGCATGCTCTCCACGGGGGACTTGTGTACTGCTGTTGTCCTGTTGTACTGCTGCTGCTCTGACAGTCACCAGTAGTTTGGAATGGTCACTGTTTGGGGACACGGAACCGCCTGGCGAGCTGTGTGCGCTCTAATGTGAAATTAACACGATTTTAATTTAGTTAAACCGAGTGGCCGACCGCGTGCCCCATGTTGCTCCATCGACCCCCCGCTGCACACACTTTTCGCTCTGCGCTCTAAACTTTATTTTATAATATGTCGTTTTTGGTTTGGCCCTGGGAAATGTTTTGTGGGTGTTTTCCGCTGTCCGTAATTGTTGGCTGCTTTAAACAAATTGAGAGCAACAGTCACCAGGCACCACGTCGCGCTGGTGTAACAATTTAATGAATGGCCAATGCACAAAATTTGTGCAATGCTTGCAACACTGCCCCAAAATGGCTGCCACTAGACACGCACGATAAACTACGGGCACAGACAAAGGCTACAATGGCTCTTTAACGCGGGCAACAGTGGTTTCCACTGCCAGATAATAACATACACTTGCTGTTTTACTATCGTATGCAATAAATGCATATTCATCCCCAAGGCATTGGTGTTAATGGGAGTGGTAGCAGTGGAAGTATTATAAATAGCAGCGCGAAGTAGTTGTAGTAGCAGACATTATAGGAGTAGAAGCAATAGTCATAAAAGAACTACTTGTAATACTTGTAATTGTAATACTTGTTATAAAAGTAATAATCATGACTACAGTAGTCATTATAGTTATTCTAAGGAGGTATAGAATGCTAATAATTGAAAAGTGATACGAGTACCTAATATCTATCAAAGAGTCTTGGCATAAAGCTATACTCTTCCGAAGACTGTATAAGATTCTTAGGAACAGTAAAATACTAAATTCTCTAACAAATTAAGCCTTTAAAGATGTTGTTAGGTTGTAGCTGCTCGAATTTTACTCTCGAATTTCACTAAGACTAAGAATATCTCAGTGGGCCATTCTGTCCTAAATGACTCGCAATACTTTTCGAATCATTAACTACAAAGTCCTTTTGAGCCAACATTAACTTTAACTCTCTGCTTAATATAATTTTAGTTGTTCCATTCATTCACCTGTTCACTGTTTGAGTATTTTTCTCACTTAATTCGACCCAATTGAATTTCTAAGAATTTTCTTTGAGTATTGAAAACCTAACTGTACTTAAGGTACATATTTTCTGCTTTATGCGAGTGCTAGATGCTTATTCACAAGTGCTTGTAAGTCGAGCAGTGTGCCAAAAAAGTTTAGAATTGATTGGAATTTTATCAGTGAATTTTTTACCATCAGATGTAAGCGTGTCAAGCGGTGTCATCAGTCAGTTCTCAGTCAGAAATGATCTCCATACATAGTTTTAGAGTAGTTTTGCAACGGGCACACGGGAAACATGTCACTGGTTCAGGGCCGTTTGCGTTTGATGAAATGCTGTGAAAATCATGAATGCAAAGTGTGGGTGGGCTGTGTGTGGCAGTTGCCTCGTTTATTTAAAGTTGTAATCTTGTGGCAGCAGGCGACAAATGTACGCGGAGGCGTGACTGCCGGCCGGCCTATTGAGCACGCATAGTGCTGACACTCGACGGATGTTTATTATGCAGGGAAGCGGCATTTCCGCTCTCATAGTATACATACATATGTACTATACTACTGCACTTGCACTAAGTGGCAGAGTGGCAAATTGTGCAGTTGCGATGATGAAGCACGAAGCGTAGAGCCTCTCCTCTTTTGACATAGTAGGCGCTGCTGCCACTATGTGTAGAGTTGCCTTGCATTCTAATTAGCCTTTGCTTTGTATCTTTTTCGGGAAAGTTGCTACTTAGCATAGTTTAGTTTGTCTGTCTAAAATGTAGACAAATATTTGCAGTTATTTTGGCAACAATTTGTTTGTCTTCATGGGCAACGTGTCGTATGCGCAATATCACGTTCCGGGCACACAAATTGAAATGCAACTTAAATGCGGTTATAAAATTATATGAAATGGAAATGCAGTCAACTGAAAATACATATGTATGTATATCTGTCTGTCTGAATGCCTGTCTGAATGTCTATCTGTCTAATGCCCGACAGGTGTCTGGCAGAGGTAAAGGAAGTGAGTGTGTGCTATGCTGTGCTGTGTTAGACTTGTTAGCTTCTGGGCGCTTTCTCTCTGTCTGGGGCGCGCAACTTCAACTAATTGCACTTTGCGCTGATGAGCCAGACACGAGTGTGTGCCTTGTGTGTGTGTGTGTGTGTGCTGTCTGCGTATGTGTGCCGTGTGTTAGTGTCTGACTGACAGTTGCAGACAAGTTGCATTTCAGCACAAATGTTTGCATGGCTGCGATTCTAAATGAATTTGCTTGGCAGAGAGACACTGGAGCAGTCAGCGGACGCTTTGAATGTCAAGCAGGTCACATTTAAGTGGCAACCTTATGCTAATTACTGCAAGATATTAACACTTGTGTCTTGTGTGTGTGACCATAGCTCTAAGATTGAATGCGATTAAATATCAATGTACCACTCACTCCATCTCCATCTCCTATTCTGCAGGAGGGCAAACGAGGCTATTTGGAGGGACTGGCGGCTCACTATAGCAAACAGATTAATATGCCGTACGAGGATGTTCTGGATGCCATTGAGCAAGTGCGTCTATCCAAGTGGAAGGAGCGGCATGTTCGCATCTCAACGGGCCACACGCTAACCCGTCGCCCTGCCGGCACTAGCAGTAGTAGCTCAGGTGGTGGTGGTGGACTCGTCGGGTCCTCGGTGCTACCCACCAGCCACAGTCAACCGCTTTATGTGCCTGGCAAGTATTTGGTAAGCAGAGTGCACATTGACTTTTTACGGCTCACTGTTTTTACGACTCGAGCTAATCAGGTCGATCCACACGGCAGACGGATGAGTTCTAATTCATTTCGTTTATTATGCATGTACAGCCATCGAGTTGCCTGTCAAATCGCGAGGAGAACGAGATCTACAGCTATACCCAGAACGATTTGGCCAATCGCATGGCTCGCAATGCCATAGACTCCAAGTCGGCGCTCAACCTGAATGGCATGCAACACAGTTATCCCGGCGCGCACACCAATTTCTTTTACGACTTTTCGGCAACAGGTAAGGGCACAAAGTCTATGTGAGGGGGGAGGAAGGAGGAGTAGATGCTGCAAATGAGCACACGTTCCAATGGATGGTTGCATGGCTTGCATGTGTATGGTGTATGGGACTGTGGTTAGCCAGTTTGTCGGCTGTTTGGTTTTTATGGCTTTTAATTCAATTAAATTGGTTTGCGCTTTAACTTAGTCTCTCTTTCAGTCAATCTATCTGTTTATCGGTCTACTGTTTGACTGTGGCTTTTATTACTGGTTTGCTTTCTTTGCGTTTCCTCTTATTCACAGAAGGGCGCAACAAACACAAACAACGACGCACGGTCTTTGCACGCTTCCTGCAGGGCCTGAGGCAGAGTGGAGACGAGCTCAATGCAACAGAGGGAATGCAGTTGAAGGTGAGTTCAATGCTGCCAAGGACTCTTCCGGTTACTTGTTATTTTACAGTTAGATACTGCAAGCTCTAGATGTATTGAAAAGTTAACAATAAGTCAGTCGATATCATTTTAGATATTCTTTAATTTAGGAAATGTGTTTTTATATTTTTCTATTAACAAGTCTATCATA
>JAWNNL010000360.1:0-31185 GCA_035045005.1 Liodrosophila aerea | reverse complement strand
AAAACCAAATCGGATAAAAGAACCACCTTTGCACCAATAAAAGATAAATAGAAACACCACTTTTGCACCATTGTGCTGATTGGCAACCGAGGTGGTGAATAACGGGATATCCATCGGCATGGGGTTGCCAGATGTCAGCAATCTTAACTAATCTCGTTACCTGCATTCTCAATGCAGTTTATTTTTCTTTTCGGGGCATTCTCAACGCTCTGACTCATTCCACACGAGAAACCGTTATGCGTTGCACTTGCAGAGGTGTGCAAAAAAAACACCACAGCAGTGACCCACAACTTGCGAAGTTTCCGCGTTCTATGAACTGCGACAACAACAAATGAAAGGTCAAAACGTGCTGCTGCAGCACAAATTAATTAATGCGTTGAAATTTCATAATTAAAAGGTTTTTGACATTAGTTCAGCCGTATCATCGGCGTCAGCAGTGCGTCGACGTCGGCTTCGGCGTGCGAAAAGAACGCAGCGATCCCCACTGAGGGTGCGAGCGGGATGTCCATACACCGCAAATGTGCTGGGAATAAATCTGCACAGAACACACACACACACACACACGGCTCAATCTGTAAGTGTATGCCTGTGTGTGTGTGTGTAAACTTATCGGCGGCAACAGGTGATTTTGGGTGTTCGCTTTTATCGTTTCTACATGACGGGCCGCCAGACTTTCTACGCCTTGCTCTGGCTTGTATTGTTTTTGTTGTTATTGAATGTTTTTTCACCTGAACCGCTAACAACAACAACAACAACAGCAATGAGAATGTAAAGCTGCGACAGCGGCTGTTAGGCTCTCTATTCAAGCCCATGCGACTATTTCGCTCTCGCTTGTTGTGAATGGTTTTTGTTTATCTTATCGCGTGCAAAAAAAAAACACAAACGGAAAGTACATAAATAAAAAATAAAACAACAAATACCAAATACCAAGCAGAGCAAAAGCTTGAAAACGGCAGGCAAGTGTGAGCGCGTGTATAAACACACGTCGGTATGTATTTCTGTTTGTATGTATAGGTGAACGTACATATGTACATATGTCTGTATCGTCGGTGTCTCCATAAAGAACCCACAAATTTGATCGCTCTTTGATTTAACAAATATTCAGAGTAAACTATGTATGTATGTACGCATGACTGTGCATTTGTATTTAACTAGCATTATCTCTTGTTTATAAATAAATATACTCGAAAGTCCCGAAAACATTTACGACTATCGTGGCAATTTGATATACACATACATAACTGCTAATTACTCGCATGTATCCCATATTGCGACTTGACTAAATTCATTCCATAATTAAAGGAAAACTACATTTCCTTTTTAAAATAAAAGTCTTGTATTTCACAATTTTACGCAAAAGCTAAGCAATTGACTTAGTTAAAACTTTTAGCAATTTTTTAAAAATTTACTTTATTTAAAGTTGTACATAAAACGCGTCCGGAAACGGATTACGGACTTACCCCGAATTTATGTCAACTCGAACTAAAGGCAGCAGCTAGTTCTGATAAAGGCTAATTGGGCGAAATACTTAAAAATTCATCATTACAGTGCACATTCGAAAGAATGAACTGTGTCACATCCAGGGCATTTTTTCTACAAAAGGAAGGTATGAAAGATCTAACAGAAACTGGATCTGCTTGCACCATAGGGGCATCTAACTGTCAAATATGATGACTCTAGCTCTTACAGTTTACAAGATCTAGGTGTTCATACGGAGGGACAGACAGACGGACATGGCTATATCGACTCAACTCGTCGTCCTAATCAAGAATTTGTGGGGTCTGCCACGCCTCCTTCTGGCTGTTTCATACATTTCTCAGTTGCACAGTATTAATAGACCCTTTTGTACTTTTTTAAAGTAAAGAGTCTAAAAAGTTTGATTAACGAGTCGGCTTGAGTTGCAGTATAATTTTAAAATCGAAAACATTAACTCTAAATTTTGCAGAAATTCGAATATAAAATATCAGGGGTGCCAAGGCATCAAAAACATATTTTCGCGAATTTGAGGACTAAGGGGATATCGAAAATCAGACATAAACTTGAGCTGGCTATGGAGAATACACGAACCTTAAAAAAAAAAAGAATTAAATCTCTAGCTCGAGATGTTCACACAGACGGACAGACAGACGGACATGGGTAGATCGAATCAGCTCGTCGTCCTGATCAAGAATATATATGCTTTGTGCGGCCTGTCACATCTCCTTCCGCCTGTTACATACAAATGTTATTTTCACACACTTTATAGACCCTTTTGTAGTTTTTTTAAGTACAGGGTCTAAACACTACTTGAATTGTGGGCTTCTCTAGTATTCACCAGTTTGTGGCAACTGTCCAGTAATTGCGTGGTGGATACATTTTTACCACACATATGACAGGGAGGAGGCTTGGGGTCTGCTCTAAGTAGGGGCGCGTTAGTGACGTCGTGAAAGATGGTGGATTTCGATCTGGTGCAGTTTTCGGGAAACAAAATTTCTTAAGGATATTCTAAGCAAAGAACTGAGTGAACACATTGAAGGAACGTAGTTAACCAATTCTCTCCTTTAGAAACATTAAGCAAATTTAGTTTTAAATCAAATTATGATGTTTTAAGGTTGTATAAACATTGTTATCGCTTTGTTGAATAATGTAAAATAAGCACCTACTGAAGGTGCAGCGATAAAGAATGTGTTTGTATGTGTCTTAATATTTTGATGATGCACTTCTAAGTTTATTCTCCCCTCACTTTGTTTTCTCTTCCGTATTATATTGTAATATGTCTATACTCACTGCATACAATAAGTAACACATACTTCAATTATAAAGAATCGAGGTACTGGTGCAATCGTCACCCAGGTGGAAAAAGCATAAGCAAAACGAAGCGCAGAAGGCGTAAAGGATACCTTTACGAGTACATAACATTTCTTAATTTTTAGTGGAATGCCATAGTATATAAATAGATATATGGATATAACAAAGTGCATCAGTGTTGCATCAGCATCACCGAACGAGCAGTTACAACTAGTTAACTCTTTAGAGCTAACACATCTGACGCTTTACATCAGAGGTGCCCAAACTCATACTATCAAACAGTGTCCTTGAGTCCGTAGCAGCACAGCACGCGCTTTGGAAAAAAAATAGCCGAACGCGAGCGTTCGTAAAATCAACGAAGCGTGACGCCTGTACATGTGAGAAATTCTACTGTGTGTGTCAAAGCAGCGCTGCTCAGCAAAGCGCACATGTGATAGGAATTATGAATTTTTGGCACCACTGCTTTACGTACATACATACATAGAGTGTTCTTTCTCTTCGATAGGATTAGAATGTCTCAGAAATAGCTGGGGAATTTGACACGTAACGTCAGTAATGAGAACATGTTACTTATATTGCTTATCTGCTCCCATCTCCATTCTAGCATCGCCTGTCTGCAGGATGAATTTGGACACCTGGGACTAGCCACCACAGACCTGCCCTTTAAGTCGGACGGCATTGACTCCACTGCACCACAGCATCACAACAATTATGCCGAGATAACGGACAGTAGTGCGGAGAACACATGCCAGCAGAGATGGCCACCGAATGCAGGGGGTGGCGGGGGTTTGGCCAGTGCCTTTGGGCATCCGGACAAGCCCATTGGCTGGATGTACGGCTTATTGGGTTGCATGAAGCCCGTGCTGTCGTTCATAGGTAAGGCCAATGTCATCGAGGTGAAGAACCAACGTACCGAAGACTGGGAAATACCATTCGAGTCGGTGACGGATCTCGAGTGGTTGGGCAGTGGTGCTCAGGGTGCTGTCTTCAGTGGACGGTTGAAAAACGAAATTGTGGCCGTTAAGAAAGTAAAGGAACTGAAAGAGACGGACATCAAGCATCTGAGGAAGTTGGATCATGAGAATATTATCAAATTCAAGTGAGTACCACGTGGCAGGCTCTACTCCTATCTAGGTCTATGTCCAACCTATTGAAATTCTTCTCCTTTCGCAGAGGTGTTTGCACACAGTCGCCCGTCTTTTGCATCATCATGGAGTTCTGCCCGTATGGCCCGTTGCAGAACATCCTGAAGGAGGAGCAGGTCATGTTGCCGTCCCGTTTGGTCTCGTGGGCTAAGCAGATAGCGCTGGGCATGCAGTATTTGCACTCACACAAGATCATACACAGGGATCTGAAGAGTCCCAAGTGAGTAGAGCCTAGATAGTGCAAAGTCATTAACGGTATTCAATGTATCCATTACTATCTTTATAGCATTCTGATTAGTACAAACGAAGTGGTTAAGATCAGCGACTTTGGCACAAGTCGCGAGTGGAATGAGATAAGCACGAAGATGAGCTTCGCCGGCACAGTGGCCTGGATGGCCCCGGAGGTAATACGTAATGAGCCGTGCTCTGAGAAGGTGGACATTTGGTCGTACGGTGTGGTGCTCTGGGAAATGCTCACCTGCGAGATACCCTACAAGGATGTCGACTCTTCTGCTATCATCTGGGGTGTGGGCAATAATTCGCTCAAGCTGCTGGTGCCCAGCACCTGTCCGGAGGGCTTCAAATTGCTGGTCAAGCTGTGCTGGAAGAGCAAGCCACGTAATCGTCCATCGTTCCGGCAGATACTCAGTCATCTGGATATTGCCGGACCGGAGCTGTTGCGTAAAACGGAAAAGCAATATTTTGAGACGCAGAAATCGTGGAAGGAGGAGGTACGCTGTCATCTCAAGGAGATAACTCAGAACGGCACCAGCATACACAAGTACGAGCAGGATTTGATCAAGCGACGCACTGCGGAGTGGCGCCATGCCCAGGACATACGCATGGTGTACGAGGACAAACTGCAGAAGACGAACCAATTGTTCTTTGAGCTCAGCGAGTGTATGTCACAGCTGCAGGAGAAGGAGAAGGAAATTGCTGAGTAAGTGGAATACTCTCTTGGTAGTAGAATCAAAACTAATCTGTTTACCTGTTAATAGGCGGGAGCGAAAGCTGCCCGGTTCAGGCTATAAACCCACGAGAAGATTGGGCAATACTCTTAGGAAGATGCAGCATTATCGTCGACGATTGAATGCGCCGCCGGCACAGCAAATCCAACAACAACAGCTGCAATCCTCAACGCCAGATCCCGAGACCACACCAGAGGTAAACATCTAAAACATCGTGTCTATCACCAGAGATTATGAGCTCGGTCTTATCTTTACAGAGTCCCGTGAAATGCGTACTCTACGCCCAGCTGGATGGCAACTGTCAGCCAAAATCCTACTGTGCGGTGGGCAGTAGCATTGCTATTGGCGGCAGCATGTCCAGCAAAACCAAGAAGACTTGGCGTCACCGACGCAATGGCTCCGGCTCCTTTGCCGCACCGCCCAAATATAGTCCGACCAGAGATAGACGGTATCAGAGCGAACCAGAGAACCGTAAGGTGCAGCTGGTAGAGCGGCAAACTCAAACGGATGCCATGGATGTCAGCGAAACAGACATAAGCCCTAGCGCTGAGCATCCCACTGTAGATGTGCCGCCACCACCCAATCATCGTCAGCTGCCGCTGCAACTGCAACGTGTGCAACAAATGGCAGCTGTAATGGCGCAGGCCAAAGTGCAGGCCAACACGCCTGTGAGTGGCAGCTCACCCAGAAATGCGGCTAGTCCGTCGAATGGTAATTCGCTGAGCACCAGCGAGCTGACCTACCAGGATGCCTGCTCTAGCCCGGATCAGTTGATTGACGATGTGATGAATAGCAATGAGCGTCTGGACATCACGGACTGCTGCAGCGACAATGAGAATCTCGAACGTCTCAATCGCAAAGTCATCGAATTCATCAATGAGAATCGCCTCTCCATACAATCCACTTCCACGGAAAACGGCAATGCTGGAACTGGCAGCGTACACAGCACCACAGCTCCGGAGCTACGTGATGTGGGTGTCAACAGCAGTCCCTGCCTGAGCCGATGCAATAGTACGCAGAGCAGGAGCAGACCGAAGGAAAATACTCCAATAGCTACGATTGCCTGCAATGCGAATGGTGAATCCTTGCAGGGGCACCTGGGCGAGGATAGCTGGTCAGACGAGGAGGGCGAGGATACGGATTACAACTATGCATTGCGCAGAAGAAGGTGGGTGCACTTTGGAATGTAAAATTTAGTATAATTTAATAATTCTCCCCTCTTTGTAGCATTGGTCGACTGCCCATAGGACGCGGCATGCGACAGCGACGCAGCTATAAGGCGCCGCTCTCCCAAAAGATTGCCATACACAAACGCAACGTGGTGATTGTGTCCGATGAGGAGAATACCTCCGAGTACAGTCATTCGCCCTCGAGTCAGCACTCGACGTTGGAGAGCAATACGGATGTGCAAGAGTCGATAAAGCAGACGCAACATCAACACCAGCAGACCAGCAATAGTTCCAGCGAGACAGACTCAAGTGAATCCAGCGCAGATGAGGAGGAGCAACCGAATCAGGCCATAAGCAAGTCAAAGGCAACGGGAACGGGATCGGGAATGGTAACCGCTTCAACGTTTTCAATGAGCGCCATACGCAGCAGCGATATTATATCCATACCCAC
The DNA here is from genome assembly GCA_035045005.1 of Liodrosophila aerea. Lineage (NCBI taxonomy): Eukaryota > Metazoa > Arthropoda > Insecta > Diptera > Drosophilidae > Liodrosophila > Liodrosophila aerea. Next base: position 24,665 of record JAWNNL010000360.1, on the reverse strand, counting down.
GTTTGAGGCTGATGGCGCCGTTAATATGGTTTAAACTAGACTAGGGTTAAGAAAAAAGCAACTCCTACAACTATTAACCGCAAACAACTATCTCTATATACTCAAAAGAAATCCAAAACTGTATGGTATTATCTGTGTCGTATGTCAAATGTCTGATATTAAGTCCTTATATACACACATTTTCATGTCCGATCTGTCACTGACTTTAGTTTATGTACTACAAATTTGCAGCGTTGAGCGCTATACATAGTTTTCCGTTCAAAGACCAGCCTCTAGCTCAATCCTCCATGCTCACTTTCCTGGGTTACGGGGCTTCACAAATGCTATTCCCTGATTTGCAAATCCTCTTAATATAGTTATTATGTAGACCTACCTGTATGTTTAATTTTAATGAGCTGCCTTTGTAATATATTTAAAAAATGCCGTAAATTGTACATTTAGTTTCTAGTTTCTAAGTAGTTTTCAATCTTAAGAGCTTAAAAATGCAACACGCTCCCAACTATAAAATGTAATCAATATAAATTTGGCCTCAGGCAAATGAGTAGGAAAAAAGAATGATATATAAAATAAATATATTTATATGTAATGCAAAATAGTCAGGGATATTTTTTATATATATAACGAAAATTTGCTACGAGAATTATTAGAATTATGTTTTCTCCTGTAAAAAGCGCATTATATGATTAGCAGCTTGCATTGAATCATGGACTATTCCGGATCGAAAGTACTTAATTACTTACAGAAAAATTGCAAAGCTTCAGTGCCTTAAAGCAAAATATTATAGAATCGACAGCTACAACATAATGAAAGAATATATTTGTAAAAAATGAGGATGTGCGCTTTTGGTCAGTATATTTTTTGCTAAATATATCCTACGGACAATGTTTATTTCCTCGAAAGAGAAAGCGCACACTATGCTAACAGAGAAACAAAAGATGAAATTGCAATTTTAATACAAATACTTCTACACACACACTCAATAATATTATACACAGACTATATATACACTTATATATATTTACACATGCTAGAGTTGGATGTTTAGAGCTAACTTAAGATGCGTTGCATGCAACCAAAAAAAAAAAAAAAAGAAGAAAAAAAACGAAGCAGAAACCTTTCTCGACATTTGTGTACATGTAGTTCATATTAAGTTTAAATTTAATGACTCATACGAATTAGTTGTAATTATAATAAAAACAAAACAAAAAACTGCAAAAATAATTGACATTTCATTTATTCACTTAGAATAACTAACTGGTAGTAAGGCGGACTCATGCTCTTTAATTAAAATCTCTGAAACAAAATTACTGAAATTTTACTTGGACATAATTTTCGTTACATCGAATTGAATAAAATCAAAACATTTCGGCTTCCTATGCCCCTCGTCCCACACACTCTCCGAGTCGGCCGGCGGCTCTCGATTCGCGTGAATCGATCATGTAGCAAACCAGTTCAGATTGTGTGAGAAAAGGCAAAAGTCCGGCAGTGCCACTTTTGATGTCTAGATGCCTGAACCGATCCATGTTGCAGGTGCACCCCGAAAATAAATAAAATAAAGGACATTCCGTGGGGCTGCGACTCTTGGGCGAATATCGAAAGACTACATAATTGCCCCAGGGTGTTAGGGTCACCACACGGCTGCATAGACTCAAAGCGGAGTCCAGCAATCGGTTCAGACTCTCTGCGGTGCCGCTTTCGGATCCAACCACCGCCAGCTTATGTGGATATTTCTTATAGACAGGATACTGATTGGATGGATCAGCTGGAGGCTTTTGTTTCAAGGTTATCCTTGAGGAGGCGCTGCTTGCATCATTCGAATTGTGGAGCTTGGTTCGTTTTCGACTGACAGACTCGACTTTATATGAACATTTCTTTATACGATTATTAATTTTGTTTGTTCTTATAACTGGATTTGGATTGCTTCGTTCACGTAAGAGGCACAGATTGTCTGTTCCCTTCGCAGCCCAAACACCTTTCTTCCGCTCTACGAGAGGAATTGTGTATGTCGGCTCTTGAATATATTCTTTGGGAGTTGATGGTGGCTCTACATAATCATCCTTGTCCTGATTAGTTTCTAATTGCATATCACTATAATGATTTGATCGCGTTTGAGTTTCACGCACTTCATTTTGACTATCTTCTCTGGAATCTTTTTTAAATGATTCAAAAGAATTTCGAGAATCGGATGGTATTTTTTTTACATTTCCTTTAATCTGTTGGCAATTGAATTCAATATCCCCGAAATCCTTAAAATCACTTGTCCCTGCAACGAACTTTGAGCATGTCCTTTTGACGGTTCTTTTAATGTGCTCCAAATCGTTTAGTTCAAAGTCTTCCAAATCCATGAAATCGTCCATTTCGGTCACTTTGGAACTTGTTTTGCATTTGGAACTTTTCCTTCTTGAGGAGTTTGGCACAATCTCCAAATTGCATGTCTCAAATTCCTCCTCTTCATGGCTCCCATTAACTTCGCTTATTTTATTTTCTGTGTTGATCTTTGGGCCTCTTCTAATAGTTTTTGTAATTGTCTCTAAATCGTACGCTTTACATTTATCCCCATCATTCACTTGCTTCTTATTGAGCAGTTGAAACCGTTCCACAACAATCACATCATCCGTGACGCTGGTGAAATCCGGTTCAAAGTCACTGTTATGGGCCAACAGCCTCTCACATTTGCTGAGATCTTTGGGGAAATTAATGGTTTCATTTAAGGATTTTCCTTCACTTTTCACACGCTGTGGCTTTCGTTCCGGATCATGGTTAACGAAGCCCCTGATGTTCACCACATGAATAGAGAACTGCGTTTCCCGATTAGACGCCTTAAGTAGCTGATGAAACACACCGAACATAGTGGAGAAATCGCGGAACATCCTCAATGTGGCCCATTTCCCCTCCTCAGTCAGGCCAATAAGTGCGTGCCGGTACGGATCGAGCAAATAGAAAAAGTTATCCATGGACCATAGAGCATAGATTTGGTTGTTGATCTGGAACAGGGCGTTACCATAGTCCTTCAGTGCCTTCCGAAGTTCTTGCTCACAATCATCATTCTGAAAAAATGATGAAATTAAAGACAGACATACACTACAGTGGGATGTAACAGACAGAGTTGGCTACTAGAGCCGGGATAAAAAATAATATTAGAAGTTTGATATGATAAACTCCCTTACAATCGTCCTAACTAACTTTACAGTAGGACGGCGCTAGCTGAAGAGAAGAATAGAAGTACGATCTTACAACTTCTTGATTAGCTCTACCCTGCAGTACTTCACCTACCTCCGCACACATGTTACTGCGCCATATGCCATAGCAAACATCTGGCGTCAGTTTCAGTTTCGCCGTAAATTGTCCCAGCTGCAACTCTGTGGGGAAGCTGCCCAGTTCCACGTGTGACATTTTATCCAAATTATGTTTCCAATAACGTCGATAAGATTCGACACTGTGACAAAAGAGGAGATCGAACAACTTGGTACTCCAAGAAGCCGGATTATCGATTTTGGCTGCTAACACGGCAGTCACGCCCATCATCAGGCTGCTGCCATTGCGCAGTTTGTCGTGGGGATTTAGGGATAAATGCAACTTGCTCTTCAGATAGGCATAGTTCTTGTTCACGATTCTGTACTCAATGGAACGCTGCTGCGTGTCGCGAAGGTAAACACGTCCATCCGGCGTAATCAGACGCACTACGGCCAATTCACGTATCATGAACTTGTCCTTCGGACTGATGCCAGATAGATTGCTTATCAAGTGCACGACATTGTCCATGGACTTGAGGCAGACCAGCATGGCTACTCCATGCCTGGTACTAACCAAATCTTCCTGCCGACGTCCGTTGATGTCCATGACGAAGAACATTTTATGGCGACACCAGATCATAATATAGCCGGCCTTATGCAGCATGAGGCAGTAGTGGGCAGTCCGAAAGAAGCCCTTTAGCACGGCTTTCAGATTCCTGACAATATGCTGAGGACGCTCATCCACCGCTTTTTGTTGTTCACCCAAGTATGGTGGCTTCAGTTCTACCGTAAAGCTATGGCCCTCCAGCTTAAAATTTCGTTTGATTCTCTGTTCATTATTATTGTATATCAGGGAATTATGCAGTGGACCATCTCCCTGATCATCCTCAGAACTGTAAAATAACTCCTCGCCCTCCTTAAGTAAATTCTCCATATTCTTCGTGGTCCATTCCTTCTCTGGCAGCACATAGATGAGCGCAAAAGCCTTAAGATATGTGGCAAAATCCTGAGCAAAGGACGAATGGATCTCCATTCCATCGCAATTGCAGAGACGTATCGGCCGCTTGCAGCAAGTTAATCCCACACTCGATCCAATAGGATCGAGTTCGTTACTAGAACGTTTCCAAGTTCTGCCTGTTCCATTATATTCCTTCCGCTTGAGCCCACTTACACCATTTGAGTTAACACACTCAGCCTGGGTCACATGCTTATCACTAATTAGAGGAATTGATTTAGTTTGGAATTGAAACTTGACTAGTCAATACTACCCGCAGTCTGGTCCTCTCTTCCCTTGGCTGTAGATGGAACGTTGCCGATTATTTGGAGCTGGCTGTGTGGCTGGGTAACCAAATCTTTGCTGATTCCTTACATTCCACATGTTATGAAATTTATAAATAAAACGTATAATTTTCGTAAATAAATTAAAGATCTGTGGACGTTTTTGAAGACCGAAGAGCAGAACTAGAATTTGTTTTTTACAAAAAATTTATCTGAATTAAAAAGCAATGGAATTAAATAATTTCTCTAAATAAAGATGATTTTAAAGTAACACTATGTTTTCAAATTTACCGCCGATATATTGCAGCGACCCTGGCGATCGATAGCTGTTATCGAACTTTCAAGCGATGCAGCGATAAATATACTCGAAATCTGAGATAATTTTAATTTATTTAATTAACTGCGATTAGGTGTTTAAATTACATTACTTAATTAAAGGATCAGGGAGCGAGCTTAACTAAGGCGGATAAGTCAGCGCCATGTTGTATATGAGAGTGTGTGTGTGTTCAACTTTTCAACTGTCGCCTCAACACTCCATGGCAAGTGAGTTTGAGTTCTCGTTAAGCGCCTTTACTCCGTTCTCGATGGGCATGGCCAAACTGTTGTCGTCCATGGCATCCTCGTGTGGCGCCGGCACGGACACCGCCGATGTCGATGGTCCGTCGATGTCGTGCATCATTTGGGCATCGTGTCCGTTGTGACCGTTCATGCCATTGGCACTGCTATGGCCATCGTCCCAATTGATCTTGAAGCGTGTAACACGCGGTTTGCTGGCCAATATGTTGCGAGTTAGCTTGTCGAAGATGGGCTTCGGCGGCGGATTTTCACGCATCTCCTGATCGGCATAGTCGTTGTTCACGTAATATCCGACACGCACAAATTCCTGGCCACGATACGAGCAGGTGAGCAATACAATGGTGACGCCGACAGCATCTGGTTCGGGTATTTTGCTAACATCTGGCGGGTCGGCCTGGAACACGAATATGTGTCGACCCTCGGGCACTGGGCCAACATAAATAGTGTCCAGTACCTGATCGTACTCCTCGGATTCGGCAGAGCCAACATAAATCATTTTCCATTCGAGATCCTCCTTAAGCTCCTCAATGCATTCGAATGTCAATTCGAATTGAAATGGGTTAAAAAAGCTGCTGGGATTGTCCAGCACCAAAACATTCGTAATGTGGACCTTAGCCATGGCTTAAGGTTTTCCTAGACAATGATAACGTTTGAGACTTCTGTGGACAAAGATGACGCTACGCCGCGCGCGTTTTTCTACAAGTATATCTTCCTTTATTGTGACTGCTGCAATACCATGAAATACCATTAATAAGAGACAAAGGCAATGCAATTTAGTTGTAAACACTTACTTCGTGATTAGTTCAAGCACATGAAAACTTTGAAATGTTTCTTTATTTCTTTCCGCACGATATTTTATTGTCAGTAAATGAATTTGTGGACAAAAAAAACTAGAGACAGCAGCTGACGGCACGCTTTCCCGCCAATTCCAGCAGACCATACACGGTCAGACTGAATGATGCAATCCGCGGCTAATCGCACAGATTTTGTATTTCTCTTTGAAGAATTAAAAAATTAGAATCAGATTATTATAAACCGTATAGTTATTTATTTGTTATAAGTGTGATTGTTGTTTTGATACGCATGCATATATGCGGTTGTTGGCTATTGTTTGGGTTGGATATCGGCTGCAAAGTATCGATATTAATATCGGGAAAAATATTAAATAGAATATCGCAATTATCATATCGCTTCAGATGTCGAGCACATCGTATGAAGTGTTTGTTTTCGATATTAAGTCGTGAATTGTGATAAAATAGATAAATATTAAAATAATCCATTAAAAAATAGATTTCTCTTTAAGTTTTTAAAGTAGTGCTAAGTAATTTCCCGGAAGAAGAGATAAAATGAACACACCATGCTCGATGTTTGATGAAGTTTTCTAAACCCATACATTGGCACAATCTCTTAGTTAATAGAACTCTTGCGAAAGTTGCTCGAAATAGCTCTTAATTAAGCAGAAAAAGGTAAATAAATTGCAGATAAGTTGTTGTAAAATTCAGTCAGTGCACGTCGAGTTGCAACTACAAACAATTTAACCAATCAAAACTTAGCCTAAGTATTTAATTATTATTTGGGCAACTTAGCTCAGACGAGTAAATAACAAGGGTTAATTTTAACAGAAAGTATTTAGTTCAACCCAATTATAAAATTGTTGTATATGTAATTTAAACTTTCAATAAGACACTTTTTCATTTTAAATAACAGTCATCTTTTGCGACAAGGAGAAAAGTAATGTGGAATTGCATTTCCCAAAACCTTGTTTTTAGTAGTCCACGAAACAAGGCTTAGACACATCATTTATTAATTTTGAAATTGGCTGAATAATCGAGTTGAATGCAGTAGCAACTGCAGGTGATACATCAGATGATTCTGTGAGCATTCAAATTGCTCGTATTGCCGCCAAAAGAAAGGTTTCAAAATGTTTCGATATATCGCAGTAAATATCGTGGAATTTCGTTTTTAGTAAAGTATCGCTTACCTGAATCAATATTCCCATCCCTAAGTTGGCGGCATTTAGTGCGAGTAAATACGCAACAATTTTATTGCGATTAAAATTCTTATTATTTAATATGTGTACTAAGGAACCAATATCTTAAAATGGCAGATAAGAATGCCATAAATGCAGCGCTGGGTAAATACTTTGGCCATAGCAGTTTCAAATCAGAGCTGCAAGAGAAGGCAGTGAAATGTGCAGTGAAAAGTGAGCTCCAATAGTAGTACGAAATAGTTCAGATTTGTTAACAAATTCCACCATTTCAGAGAAACAAGATGTGTATGTTTCAATGCCAACAGGATCAGGCAAATCCCTGTGCTTTCAATTGCCTGGTTTGATGTGCGAAAATCAATTGACAATTGTTTTTTCTCCACTGTTGGCGCTGATCAAAGATCAGATTGATCATTTGGCCAAGATAAAGGTGCAGGCAGATTCCCTGAACTCCAAGATGAGCACCAAGGAGCGGGAGCGTGTCATCTTGGATCTGCGTGCTGTAAAAACCAATATAAAATTTTTGTATATAACACCGGAACAGGCGGCTACGAAGTTCTTTCAGGACTTGCTTCAATCCCTCCATAGGCACAAAAAGTTGGCTTATTTCGCTGTCGATGAAGCACATTGTGTGTCGCAATGGGGTCATGACTTTCGTCCTGACTACCTCAAACTGGGCGAACTGCGTGCCAAATATCCTGATGTTATCTGGTTGGCATTAACGGCGACGGCTTCCATGGAAGTGCGTCAGGATATTTACAAACAGCTGCGTCTAAAGCAACCGGTGGCACAGTTCTGCACGCCCAGGTTCCGGTCGAATCTCTACTATGACATCGTCTATAAGAATTCCATAGAGGATGATTTTCACCATCTGGCTGACTTTGCCCAGCATTGTCTGGGCGCAGAAACAGAGTTCAAGGCGTTGCCCAAACCGAAACGCGGCTGTGGAATCATCTATTGCCGCACTCGGGATCAGGTGGAGCGTGTAGCAGTGGGCGTGTCCAAGCAAGGCGTGGCTGCTGTGGCCTACCATGCAGGATTGAAGACTGCCGAACGCACTGAGGTGCAGGAGGCTTGGATGCGAGGTGATAAACCAATTATTTGTGCTACAAACAGCTTCGGCATGGGTGTGGACAAATCCAGTGTGCGGTTTGTTATTCACTGGGATGTGCCACAGAATGTTGCCGCCTATTATCAAGAGTCTGGTCGCGCTGGTCGCGATGGTTTGCAATCCTATTGTCGTCTCTATTATGGTCGTGAAGATGTGCGCTCCATACGTTTCCTGCTGCAGAATGATGTCAATCGTGCCCGGGGTCGGGCAGATCGTGAGCTGCTTACAGAGCGAGCTGTACGTCAGTTTGAGAAGATTGTGGAATTTTGCGAGCAGACCCGCTGTCGTCACAAACTCTTTGCGGATTACTTTGGTGACCCGGCTCCAGACTGCACTGCCCAATGTGACGTTTGCAAGCGACCCAAGCAGGCAGAGAAGGCGCTCGAAACATTTCATCGGCTCTGCATGGATGCCACATTCAAGTCGCATGTATCCCTCCAGGATTGCGCTGATCTCTATGAAGGTGAGTGCATTTTTGGATGGGTGCCTCCGTTCGAAGCTAACCTCACCTTTCTATCCTTCAAGGCGGTCGCGCAGGCATAAAACGTTCTGCTCAGGAATATGCCGCTGATGATTCGGACGACGATAGCGGCGAAAGCCATGAAATGCTCTCAAAACGTGCCAAAAAGGAGGCGCAAGACTTCATCAAGGAACAGTTCAAGCTGCGCAAACAGATCAGCGCAGCTCGGCAACTGGAGCAAGAGACTCATACTCAGATGTCTCGCGTGCGTAACGCACAATCGACGGATACTAAAATCTCCGGATTACAGCATTCACAACGTGAGAAATATCTCGATGCCATCATCGATGCGCTCAAGGCAAATGCTCAGAGGTGTGAAAAGGAAACGAATCAGCAACCACGCAGTGCTCTGCGGCATAACGATTACGAGGCCATGGCTGTGGATTTGGAGTATGAGGTATTTTCCAAGCAACGTGTGGTCAACATGTACAGACATGCAGTGGCCAAACAGGTACGTGTATATCGATGCAATCCACAGGTCAGTCACTAATCCTGCTATGTTCATAGCTTGCTACCATTAAACAATTGACTGCCAAGGCGACGCTGATGCCGCTTATAGCTGATTATGTGCCGCGTCCAGAGACAAGTGCTAAGGGTGTGTGGACAGGTGGCAGTGTGGCTTACTTTGAGCGTAAGCTGAAAGAGCTGGAAGAACAGAAGCCACAGTCCCTAAAGGAGGCCCCCAAGGCACTGCGTGAGCGTAAAGGATTCAAGCAGGAGCAAACCAAACAAACCTCTATAGCCAGTTTCTTTACCAAAATGAAACAAGAAGTCAAGGTGGAAAATGAAGAGCAGCAAGATAAACAGGACTCATTAGAGAATGTGGAAAATGTGGAGCATCCAACAGAAGAGCAGCTTATCACTGTTAAAGGAGAAAGAACACCAGACGCGGATGAGCCAATGACGAACAACAACGAGCAAAATGAAAAACCAAAAGGCAACTCGGTAAAAGCAGAGCGAAGCATGGAAGCGAGCGTCAATCTGGAGGAGCAAATGCAGCTGGAATTTGGTACAGACAGAAAATACAGACTAATATCAAATGGCGATGGCAGCTATGATTTGCATCGGAAGGCACGTGTCTCTCGCTTGGAACAGGAAAAGCTAAAGAAATCGTCCAAGGTTTCAGCAAATAAATTAAGCCTTACATTTGGAAAAGCTGGCGAGGAAGATAACCACGAGGAAAAAGAAGCTACACTTGGTTTCAAAACAGCGAGTGAAATGCTTAAGCAGAATGGGAAAGAACAGCTGGGAATAGAGCAACTCCAAGTGACAGAAGCAGCTGCAGGTTTCATGACGGCACGACAAAAGTTGGAGCAAAAGCAAAGGCATGAAAAGCACAAGGAGAATGAGAACGACCAGCTGGACATAGAGCAACTCCAAGTGACAGAAGCAGCTGCAGGTTTCATGACGGCACGACAAATGTTGGAGCAAAAGCATAAAAAGCACAAGGAGGGGCAGAAAGAGCTGACAGCAGCAATGACTTTACCAGCTACAGAAGAGAAGTCCAAGTCCGACAAGTCTACAGCAGAGCAACACACGGAAAGAACTCAACCAGTCTCCAGTAAAGACAGATCTGGAGAGAAGTTGGGATCATCCAGCAACAGCAAGGATAAGATTTCACAGGAGCGAAAGCAAGCGAAGCCACAATCCGAGAATTCACTGCCAGTTTCTAGCAAAGAAAAACATAAACCCAATATCAACCAGCAGAAGAGTGATGTGAGCAAGGCCGTAGTGCATTGGCTTAATCCATATTACAAACGCAAAATTGCCACCAAAGAACTATTCAAGGCGCTGGCCAAACTGATTACCCAACGCATCTGCGATGGCAGCCTGGGTAGGTTTGAATATAGAGATTACACATAGTAAAATATTGAACTCACCTTTTTTTTTCCAACAGGCCAAGGAGATGCGTGCAAAAGCTACATACGAGACACATTTCACGGCCTCAAAATGATTGAAAACGACCAGGATATTGAAAAATATTTTACAATTGCCATCAAATGAAATAGGCTGAGCTCTTGCTGCAGACATTTTCTGAACTATATTTATAATTTGTTTGTTGAAAGTGAAGTCAAAATTTATACATTTATTCGCCCAGTACAACACACTCTTACCCAGCAAACACTATATTTGTTAAATGTTATAAGCATATTTTTTTAATCATTGTTAAGCATTTGTTAGTCCTTTGTCCATTCATGTGCAGTGCCGCGTTTTCAGTTGCATGTCTTAACATATAAGCCACACTTGGAAGCCAAGTTTAAATAAGTATGGATCGTTGTAAGATCGTTATATATCACAATATTAATTCAAATCTGCTATGTGTAAACTATTGCCAAATACTTTGTTTCTATAAATGGAAATGCTTCCTTTTTATTTATACTTTTTAAATTATATCAAGCTATTGCTCACATACTTTATGCGTTTACTTTACTCGAAAGAAGAATAAAAATAATATGTCAAATTGATAAGCAATAAAAATGATTGTTAAAAAATAAAATTAGTATCTCGTATAAATGCCAATGAATACCGCTTTTTTACTGCATTCACTTTGCAATTAGATTTCTACTTTTAAATGATTAATAACACGCCAAATTTTACTTCAGTGGAATTTTTTTATTTTTCACTTGTTACAAAAATATATTTCGGTGTAAAAACTTATGTTAAAAAGTGGATTAGAATTTCGTGTTTAATTTTATGCTTAACACAAAAACAAAAGGACTGTAAACGCCGTCTTCATTTTCTTTTAATTTTTCTTTGTTAATACAAAATTTCCTACAATTCGTTTTTATTTTGTATTTTGTACATTTTCTTTTCACTGATGGCAATTATGATGTATTCTTTATATTATGTTTTATATGAAACAGATCTTTTGTATGTGCTTCTAAACAATTTGTTACAGTTAGAAGGGACGAAGGGCGGGAAGGACGTATGGAGCTTTGACTTAAAATTATGCTCTGTAAATATTACAGAGTCGCATTAGGTCAGAGTCTGAAATGGGCCTGGTCATTCCAGATCTCCATGCACGCCGAATCGAATGGTGAGTAGAACATCGAGTAAATAGACCAAAGCAGTGACCAGAGATATCGATGCGGCTGCCATGACCAAGTCCAGACGATGCATATTCGGATGCCAGTAATTGCGATCCTTGGTGGTGCTCCAGTCGCGGAAGAGCAGCGCTGTCACCGCCACGAACAGCACAAATCCCACCAGAGCCCATAATGTGGCAGTACGCCAGGGTGTGCTAAATGGTAGGTAATTGACATACATCATTATTACATACAATCTGAAGTCCTTTGGTTACTCACAGATCGCCAAACAGTGCCATAATCAGATAGATTGCCGTGTATATAGCCAGTGCTCCAAAGGTGACGTAGCACAAGGCCATGACCCGAGGTGTGATAAACACACGCAAATGCGAATTGGTGGCAGGCTCATCGATCAAACCTAGGCAGCAGATTAGCAGGCACTGTGGAAGGAAAGGAAAAGTAATTTATATACTGCAGTTTGATTGAGCACGATTTGCGCTATCAAATACAACTACAACTATCTGCTATAAACCAGAGTTGGGATACAATCAGATTTGGACAGTTAATAGTGCATAAATTGTATTGAACTAAAATAATGAGCTTTTGCGAAATAAAGGTTTTTGTTAGATTCAGTTGGCAATGTATTAAAAATTCAAGTTTAAAATATAGGCATTTATTTTAATATAAAAAGTAGGGAAAGCTACAGTCGAACGCAACCGACAGTAGGAGACCCTGTACTGCCTTGGGAGTCGATAACAGCAGCAGCAAATATGTACATACTCACATACACACACATGCACTTTTACATTCACACATACACTTATACATACAAATATACGCTCAAATACAAACTAACAAATACTCATACAGAAATTCAAAATCACGCATACGCCTTAGTGGCCGCGTACACTGTGGCTTCCCCCCTCCCCAAGCCAAATGCTTAGTACAGATCATTGTTTGTCCAATATCTCCGGTGTTTATTATCCGATTCGGCTGCAACTCGCACCAAACACTCAAAGCATCTAAAGCTTTATTCATGCAAAAAAGAAATCCAGTGACTCTAAAACTGTATATGCTAAGAACATTTTTTCAAATTTGAGGGGGAGGGGGATGAGATATCAAATTAAAAACATAAACTTGGACGGCATACACGAACCAAAAAAAAAAAAATTACTTGTCTAGCTCTTATAGTTTCCGAGATCTCGGTGTTCATACAGACGGACGGACAGACAGACAGACGGACATGGCTAGATCGACTCAGCTCAAGAATATATATACTTTATGGCGTCTGCCACTGCTCCTTCTGCCTGTTACACACAAATGTCAGTTGCACAAAGTTAATAGACCCTTTTTTTTATAGTACAGGGTCTAAAAAGTATCAAAATTTGTTTTTCCAATTACACACTTTTGCTAGCATACAAAAAAAAAACCTGTTACACTGTTAATTAACTAATTTTGGTTCTATATCATCTACATTAATTTTAGCCAACTTTATGCACTCACCAGTTCCACAACCTTAATGGATATTAAGGTGTATGTTGCCTTTTTGTTGCCATTGGTTGTGGCAAAGGAATTATCATCGGCTGGCGACATTTCGACGCGTGAGATTTCTGTGCACAAAAATAAAAGAAATGGCAATTAGTTTGGCAATTTAATCAATTAATTAACTGAGCATATCAATTCCAAGTCAGCGCCATTTATAGAGTTATATTGAAGTACCTATGGAGCGTAAGTAACTCATGTTCTGTCGCAGATCGCGCTAGGTCTATCGGTATTTCTTGAACTGTTTTACTCTTGTTGTTTGTATTTGCGGATGAGCACAGCCTACATTAAAATATATGTAGTATTTATTGGGCTTATTTGCCATATATGTCTCACGTTTGTTAAACTCATTGGGATTAGCTTGTGGGTGAGGGGGAGGATGTGCGCAGTGTAGCGTGTTAAATGTATTTTTTTTTAGGGAAATTTGTGTCAATTGTTTTTGTTGTTGTTGCCGAAGGTCTTCCCACATAACTTCCAAATGAGTTGTGTGTTAAATGGCTTTTAATTGCTCGTCTGCAACCGTATTGTACGTATATCTAAGGGTTCTAAATGATGTCAACTGGGTGTGGGTGCAAGTAGAGCATTGTACTACCGGAGAGTTGTGAATTACAAATGAACACAAATAAACAGTGAACAGCTGTCGCTATAGTATCCGATAACTAGTAGCTAACTCAATTAATACTTATTTATATAGAGCACCGATTCACAGTCATAACTCATGCATTCAATAGCGGTATTCCCTGGCGTGTGGGTAATTATAGCGCCATCCAAAGAGCTCAACAATGCGACACTTTCATTGTATTCCGAAGCCAACAAATAGTTTTCGCTTCAGCTATTCGAAACACTCAGTCAGTCACTCATTCATGCATTCAAGCATTCATTCATGCTGCTCTCATTGATTAAGCCTAATGCCCAATGGCAATTGCATTACAGCACGTACAATAAAAAAGAAAGATAAACGCAGTTAACCCCATCGTAACCTCGTTGTCTGCAGCTACAATTAATACGCAAGTAGGAGAACTTCTCACAGAGGAAAAAAACTCGACTTTAAGGGCCAAAAACAACTTTCTCTTTGTATGTTGTGAGAGAAAGAGAAATGCAGTGCAAGGGAGAGCTAGAGAGAGAGAGAGAGAGAGAGAGAAAGGGAATGCACGCCCTTTTTTGTTGTTACTCTGGAGTCTAGTAGCTATATTAACTGTACTAACTAATACGTAATACGAATATTGCTAAGGCAGGTCTGGAACTACTGAAGGGCGCTTGAGCTGCTAAGTATTGCGTGTTTCGATAAATTACACGTACAAGAAAAACAAAGAAAAGCGTAATTACTTTAATAAACATAAAGAACGACTCTATAGTTTCAGCGTGGTAGGTGCTTTAGATACCCTACGTTGCGCGTGATAGGTAATTTGCGATTTTAGAAAGAGTTAGAAATGTAATTTCGAGCACTTGGTAGAAAAATAAGATCAAGTTGTAATCTTAATAAATTATATATATGTATATATAAAATAGTTTGTCCTGAATAACACTCCAAATGGTATCACATAGCGACCCTAGTTCGTAAATTTTCGAAATTTCCTTGCCACTAACCGTGAAAAGCCACAGCAACCACAATTTACACAATTCAGCCTGCAAGTAGCTTATGTGAACCTTCATCTATGCTGTGAAATCCAGCCCAATCTGATAATAACCTGACATTTGATAATCAATTTGGTGTATTAGACTAGGGGGAGCAAGCGCTTAGTGGGAGCAAGCTGCGTGTGACTTAGTGGCCTTGGATTATACCTATTGGGGACACCAAAATATGTAGTGTTGTGTATACATATTAAAATATTTTCAGTAAATCTTATTAAAATAATGTACATATATAGTAATATATTTAAAGTACAATTTCCATAACAAATAACACAAATTTAATATAAATTTAGAATTTATTCCAATTTGAAGGTCATAATTTAAGGATATAATTTTTGTTTTTTAAATTTTTCGAATAATTTTTATTATTTTCCATGTTTCTACAGACATATTTCTGGAAATATATTGAAGTCAAAATAAACTCCTCAAATAAAGCTAAGGCAATCCAATAGAGATTAAGCAAAAAAGCGCTAGAAATTAGTTATAAAGTGATTTTTTGGCTAGAAGTTGCAATAGGCGCGCATCTCACATGAAGCAAAATCCACTTAAAAGGAAGAAATAAAATGGAACACGATAACACTCTTAATGTTGTTGCTTCTCGCTTACAAATGCTGCACGTTTCGTGATGCTTTCGTTTATTTCTTGGAAGAAAGCCCCCCAAAAAATATGCGAAGCAAAAAATTATTAAAGGCAACAAACGCAGCAATCAAAACAAGCACAGAAAAAAATGTAAACAAACAGCTTGACCAGTTTAACGGGTTTTAGTGCAGAGAGCGGGAGAGAGCGAGCGAGAGAGAGTGAGTTGCAGAGAGTGAGCCACACCTGTTTTGCGCTCGCGCAACGACTGTGCTTGCCACTCTCTCTCTCTCTCTCGTTGAGTATTTAGTGCTGTGCACAATATTTTGGCCAGCAGTGTGCTTTAACCTCGTTTCACGCAGGGATCTCGACTTGGCTGGAAAAGGGCTTGACTAAAGACAGCGAATGCAGCCCTATAACTGGTCTGGCTAGTAGCGTTTTGGCATTGGGTCATCGACATGCCAGTTATGCCGACTGTTTTTGTTGTTCTTTTGCTTTTGCTTTTGCTCTTTTGTTTTGCTCTGCCATTCTTAGAGCCCAACTCAACTTGCTTCGAGGCGCCTGTGATGCACTTCAGATGTCTTTTGATTCAATTAGCTTAAACTAAATGTCAATTGCAGCATTTCCTGCTGAAAAGGCACGAGTATCATCTCAACTGCGACATCTCGGCTCATTGAAAATCGTAACAAAACTCGTTTTTCCTCTCACGCTGCCCGCCCGCGTACCTTTGCATTGCCATATGCACAACTGGCAAACTGGCTTCGCTGTCTTCGCTGTGGGTGGGGGGAGGGAGGTCGGTAAGGGGTCGGCTGACTTACATATTGGCGCCTACTGTACCTGTACCTACCACGCTTTTAAGGGAAGACAGCTAAACAAAAACATTGCAATTTCCCAGCCCAAGCTGTTTGTTGACCTCATTTGGACCCACACCCCACACACACACACACACTCATACACTAATACACACCCCATAAGAGCAGTTAGTCACCCACACGGATTCTCAGTTTAAGTGTGAAGTCCAGTCATGCAATGCACTGTAAGGGGCAAACGACTGGGCAGGGGCAGAGGCAGAGGGCGGGAGAGGGGTGTACTGGTTGCTAGGCAGCCCCTTTTGGCGGGTTGGCTAATTCAATGACAACCAGCTATAGCTGAAGGTCAGTGTCAGTTGGTGTTAAATGGTTTAAACAGCTCAAATCTTAAATAATACAAAATTGATATTTAACAAATATTTTTGAATGAAATAAATAATGAATAAATTCATAAAATGATATTCAAATATTTTTCAACATTTATAATATTTATTTTGAATTTTGCTGAATTTGAATTTGTTGATTCTACAGTTTTCTAGACTTTCATAAAACATCGCTCCAATTAATTAATTTATTTAATATTTTTATAACACTGTTATGAATTATATTATTAATAAATAAAAGATAATAGTATTTTATACTCCTATTAATAAAAATTTTAAAATATGCAGAAAAGTATAAAATATCAGGCCCTACACTCATTGAAAATGGGAAATGGAAACCAGTGTAAAATAATTTTTTTTTTAATGCATTTTATCGCCTTAATCGATTTCCCACAGATTTACCAGTTGTTGCATTTAGCTCGGAAACTGTGTTTTGTTTAGAAAGTGAAAAAACGAGATAAAAATTGTGTATGTGAATCATTAGGCACAAACTTTTGTTAGCTAGTGTAAATTGTGCATAATTAGCATGTCTAACAACGCACGCACGCACACAAGCATACACATACACAAGTATCAGTGTGTGTGTGTGTGTGTGTACAAGTGGCCAGAAATGCTATGCTCTTGTTGTTGTGACTGCCATTTGTTGTTGTTACTGCTGCTACTACTGCTGTTGTGTTGTTGTTGTTGTTGTACAGTACTACAATAACAATTAGTTTTCGGGTGGGGCACAGCGCCAACGTGAGAGAGATGAGATCTGAGAAGAGACTGAGATCTAAGATCTGGCTGGGATCTGGTATCTGCCTTCCAACTCTATCTCGTCACAGAATTCCATTGTATGAGATGCATTTCGTGTGTATTGCTGATAAGTAGTTACGGTATTTATAATATATTTCTACAAAGGTTTTAGCTGAGCTTGGTGGAAAACAGGTTTTAGTTTAGAGTTTAGAGTTAGTCAACTTTATTTTGTATTTGTTTGCATTTTGCGTACATGGCGAATACTTATTAGAAGTGCAGTAAAGTGCAGCCAATTGGTGTTAGCGTTTAGTATTCACACACAGACACACACACAGTAAGAATTCTCAAGCGCGCAATTTTTCTCTTTTATTCTACTTTGTTTTGCCGAATCGGAAAATGTTTGAAACTGAAACCGACGACACGCCAACGTCAACTGTTGTAACGTACCTAAATCCCAAAAACTGCTTGGCCCCAGCCCCAGTTCCAGTTCCAGTCTCAGTCGAAGAGAGCGCGGAGAGCCAAATCGAGAGCGAGAGCGAGAGAACGAGCACTCGAGAGCGGAACTAGCGCTTGAAACATGTTTAAAAACCCATAAGCCAGGCCAAGTGTTTTCTAAATTGTTGACACAACTAATAACTGCTAAGTAAATGGCAAAAAGTATATAATACAAGAGTACACAATTAACACCTTTCAATTCGCTAAATAATTATAAACTAAATGAAGCGCATTTAATTGTTTTTTATATTTATTTTTAATCTCATATCACGCAACAGCAGCAGTCATATTGTTCTGTACGCCAGTGTAATTATGCACGGTTGCCAATTGAAAACTTAAAATTGCAGTAAAAATTAAAGAAGAAAATGCAATGTTTAAAGGATAAGTACTTCATTGATATTTGCATTTAATAAATTGAATGTGCGCAATGGCACTTGTACTCGATTTAACTTCTAATCAGAAATAACATTGCACCTATGGCAAAAAAAAAAAAAAACACCATCAACACCAATTGTGGCAACCACTGTAGTGATAGCCATGTTGAAATATTAGCCAAGGCACAAACCGGGCTCGTGTATTTGCTAAATTGACTGAATTTGCTGCACTTGGAACAGTTTTGACTATTATATGTGAACAAATTGTATGTGTGAGTTGTAGCATAATTACGAAAAATCATATTTAATAAAATACAAAAATATAAACAATACAAAAACAGTTACAATTGCTAGCCAAGGAAAACCGGGATCGTGTTTTCACTAAATTATTTGACTGACTTTGCTGCAGTAGGAACAGTTTTCGATGGGAACAAATTGTGTATGTAAGTATAGTTTGATTTAAAAAAACATATAAAAAACATAGTTGAAAAGCAAGGCTTTATTAATAAATTTTTAATCGTTTTTTTGTTTTAAACGTTAATTTTGTTTTGCTTGTTTTCAGTTAACAAAGAAATATACACAGATATAAAGAAGCTTAGAATTACAAAAAACTTGAATAAATACAAAAACATTAATTGTTAACTGTACAGAGCATTATTAATTTAAGAATAATAAAATTAATTGTTATTATTTATTATTATTCTCTTTTTTAGTTTTGATTAATGCCATAAAAACTTAAACACAGTCTTTCCGTTTACGCACGTACAAAAATAATTGCCGCTACTTAAAGTTATTAATTAATTTATGTAAGAACTAAATATATTTACTAGCTACAACAACATACATACATTGCTACATTTCTCTTTCTTTTCGTTTTTAATTTAATTCATATATATATACACATTTGGTTTTTTGATCAATTTCTGGGTAAGTGTAAAAGTTTCTTAAATAATAAACGAATCGAAAGTTGCAAGTTTTTTTTGTAGATTTTAAATTGTAAATTATTGTTTTTGTTTTATAATTTTAATATTTATGTACAGTTTACTTATGTGTTTACTTTTTCTTTTTAAGTTGGCTGTATTAGATACGATCATCCTAACCCCATTCACGGTCCCGTAGTACTAGGCTTAGCGGCGTTTTAGGCGCCAACAAAAATTCAAATTCCGTTTGCAGCGGCTCCACGAAACTAACCTCAAATGCCAGCACCAACTGTACAAAACGAGATATATTTATAATTTACAAATTTTCTAATATATATGTTGGTTCACTTACCTTAGCCAACAGCAGCACCACTTCCATTTCCACAAACCGTTTGCCCGGACAGGTGCGTCGTCCCACCCCGAAGGGCACCACAATGCTTGCACTATCCACATTGACGGTAAAGTTCCCCGAGCTAGCGTCTATCCAGCGTTCGGGTGAGAATTGTTTGGCCTCTTGGAAGTTGCTGTCTTTGTGGCATGCGATCATATTTTGGCATAGCACCACAGTCTGTCGAAAAGTATTTATGCCCCGTTCATTATGTTTATGTATATACTATATAGCAACAAGCCTACATACCCCCGCATTTAGTGAATAGCCAGAGAGCTCCATATCCTCCTCAAGTATGCGCGCCAGGCAGAATGCAGTGGGCCTCAGTCTATAGGACTCCTGTATGCAGGCCTTCGTGTAGGTGGCGTTTGTGAGGGCATCCTGTAGTATATTCGTGTCACGATACTCCAGGAACTCGCTCAATATGCGAGGCATGCATGAGGGTTCACCTGTCACGGAGCTGAGCACGAAGAGTAGAGTGTTGGCTAGCTAGAAGGAGAGAATATGGTAAGTATTGGGAACAATTGAATGTGTCCTAAAGTACAGTTTAAAATAAGAATGAAACAATGAGCGGAATGAAAACAAAACTCAATAGAATAACGTAGATCACAGATCTATAACATTTGTGATCTGATTGTATAAATAACTAATTGTTCATACTACCGGATAGATTCCCTCTATCCTCTCGTTCCAAACAGGAATAGGTATTCTTAAAAATCAAACTGTTCCCACTCACCGTCTCAATGCCCGCCGCTATAAAGTCTATTATAGCCGACTTCTTGTCACGTATATCCAGCTCCTTGATCTCGAGTATGTTGAGGAATACGCTGCGCAATCCCGCCGATTCCTCATCCTCGCAAGCTGCCGACTTCTTGTGCTCCTCCAGCTCAATGTCAATGATCTCTGAGATGACACTGTATGAATATGCATTAGACTGAATCTGGCCAATACGGCTAAGTCAGAGCTGTTATACCTACTCATAGATCAAGTCCTCGGCACGTGCGAAGTCCCGGTAGGTCTTGGTGGGAAAGTATTTCCACAATCCCAAGCCATAGTACGAGTCTCGCTGCGAGATGAACAATTGCTTCACAGCCGCTGACAGTTGGCTGATCTTCTCTGGCTGTTTGGTATGCGTGGCCAGGAAGCCCATGCGTCGTCCGAGCATCAAAGTGCAGACCGCTTCTAGTCCCATTAGATTGGCGAGTTCTTCAAAATTCGGCACCACCTGAGTGTGGGGATCTCTCCGGGCTTTCAGCAGGTCAATGAAATCATCGCAGACAGCATTCAGAGCAGGGAGGAAGTTCTGTAGAATGCGTGGCGAGGTGATGCTGGAGGTGAGGGTGGAGCGCAGAAGTTGCCACATTGGACCCTGCTCATTGACGATGCCCACGCTGGCATAACGGTCTGGCCGGGACTGGCGATACATCACAATGATTTCGGTGGGCGGACGAAATGGATATTTGCTGGGATACTTGAGCACCTTCTCCAGATCCTCACGTTTGTACAGATGCACAATGGGCACATTGGAGGGCATCACTTCCAAGACAATGTCACCGTACTGGCGGTTCAGATCTGAGGAAGAAGTTGCAGAAAAGATATTGACATATATTCGAGGGAATTGTGTATGCCTTTCACCTGCATAGACCTCATGGAGTTTGGTCATCTTGTAGCGTCGAAAGAATATGAGGAATATCCACTTGGTGCCCAGAAAGGGTATGCGCTGTGGTCCAGGTATGTCCCAGATAGTGCGACGCTTCCGCTGCTCGATCTGCGTGGCATGATAGCAATCATCCTGCTCCTGCTCCTGATCCTGCACCAGAGGACTGTGCTTCAGCAGTGGCTTCACATACACCGCAATGAGCTTTTGCCTATGAATCGCGCAATAGCAACCGAGTAGAAGTGCCAAAGCGAGCAACAGTATCACGGCCATTACCATTGGACGCTACTCTGAAAAGAAAACGGTTCAAGAGGAAGGGAAGGAGCTGGTCAGCAGGGTACAGACATAAGTGTATAATATTTAGTTGCTTGTCTTGCCTGATTTATGGCGTTTTAAAAGCTTTTCAGCGTTTTTTATGCAAATTTGTGTTTAGGCCTTTAATTGAAGTCATGAAACCAAACCCAAAACCAAACCGGTCTACGATCTCTGATCTCCGATCTCTGATCTCTACTATTGGTCTAACCTCTCCCAGGCGCGTTTACCAAATGATATTTGACATTGCACTGTTTCAATTCGCTAATCACCGATTTGGCGATAAGACTGAGAATTGTGTACATCGTCTCACAGACATTGCGCATTATTATGAAAATTAGCAAGCTCTATGTGAAATAGTAAAATATTTCTTCAGATAAGATAGAAACACAGCAACAATACAGTTCAAGGTTGCCCAAGAAAAGAGTCAAGTCTAAGTGACTTTGCCAAAAACGAAAAAAACGAAAAAAAACCAGAAAAATAATAAAATAATAATCAAATGTCTAGCGATAAAGACAAAATTTGACTGACAAAATCTACAACTGAACCCTCTCTGAGGGTGTTCGTTTGGCTGAGTTCAAAATTTTGCGTAATTACTGGCTAGCTGTTAAATCTGATACATTTTAGGTATATAATGACTAATAATACAATGAAAGAAATATTTGTTTGTATAGAAAATGATTATTAAAATACTTTACGAAAATATAAGCTAATTTTATATATACATATTTTATAACTTAATACATTAATAATATTATTAAAATGCTTAAATTAATTTTAAAGAACAAAACTGTAAGGAAAATGGGAATATTACAAGAAATGATACAAATATCTATCTATATACATAAAGTTCCTTGTACGGATGTACGCAGGGGAATATATATATTCAGGCCTGTTCCCATTTTCGAATTCGTTCAATCGATTTACGTTTTCTAAAGAAATGAAAATGTTTATTGAACATACCCAAGAAGCTAATCTATTTCGAAGTGGACCAAATATGAAGCTAATCGAAAACGATGAATTAATATTTGGAACCCCATTTTGCCGAAAAGTAAATCGATTGAACGGATTCGAAAATGGGAACAGGCCTGATTATATTTTTATTTATAGAACGTAGCAGTTGCTGAAATGCTGTAGCGATGGGTATCGATATGGCAATATAAAAGAGGTATTGATAAAAAAAACGATTTATTTAATGCTAAAAACTTAGTATTTTATTCGATACAACAAGTGATATACATTCCTAACCCATAGCATAAATAGTACATACGTATATTGGCCAAACAATAATGATGTGGCCACAATTACTACGTGTTGTGTTACGCGTTGTGACGAGGTTCATTCTCGTTATGCATAAATATGTAGAAGTACACTTTACAAATAAAATATATTAACTTAAATACATAATTAAAGAACACATTAAGCATGGGCTACTTCATTATGATTGAGGTTAGGAATAGTTTAATAGCTTTATAGGAATTATACTACAAAATTGTTTTAAATTTATTTGAATTGGTTGCACTGACAA
Organism: Liodrosophila aerea; assembly: GCA_035045005.1. Lineage (NCBI taxonomy): Eukaryota > Metazoa > Arthropoda > Insecta > Diptera > Drosophilidae > Liodrosophila > Liodrosophila aerea. The sequence continues at coordinate 1,583 of JAWNNL010000360.1, read as the reverse complement.
TTTGTTAATCAATCTACTTCAAATATACGTAATGTGTGCTTTATTATTATGCAAAAATAATAGACAGAAAAACAAAACAATTTGTTGAGGCGTCATTCCTCGAGTCAGCCATAAACTTTATTGTGATAAACAAAACCCAAATAAAGCGAGAAAAAGAAAAAATAAACAAAAAAAAAATATAATATATTTTTTTGCGCATTAGCCCATTAAATTTCTAGAAATTGTGAAATTCTAAACCAAAACAAAAAGCTCAAAAAGAGCAGAGACGCTCGTCTGAGAGCAGACGTGAAACGAAGATGGAGGTGAAAACTTTCCCATCGTCTCGTTTTACATAATAGTTAATTACATAATATGCTTTCTAATGTCGCAGATTCTATAATACGTAGCTGATGGCGATGCTTTCTCTTCTGGCGTGTTTCTGCTTATCGTGCTCGCTGGCTTCTTGGCTGGTTTTACCTTCTTCAGTTAAGCCGGTTTTAGTCGCGCTTCTAACGCGGCTCTAACGACTGACTGCTGTTGCTTCAGCCCCTCCCTCCGCCTAATTCCTTCCTCCTCGCTCTGTTTTTGTATCTGCATATTAATCATGTTTGCCGGCGCAGAATTGCGAGAGCTGTGTGCTTAGAAGAATTCGCAAGAATTCTTATTAAAAAGCGAGTTTTTTTTGCTGCTGCTTGGAAAAGTGAGAAGCGCTTAGAACGGCGCACGCGTCGCTTCTGTGAGATGAGGAAGTGATTAACAGCCAAGAAGGAAGTGCTGAACTGGCTATGATTTCAATTTCTGGTGTTTCCACTTAGTATTTTAATTAGTAGTATCTGCGTTTGTTTCTCTATTTTTGCAATCGCTACCTCATTGTGATAGAGCCTATCGTCTTATTAAAAACTGACGGCACTAAGCCATGGCGCAAAGTCACGTAGGTCTCTCAACACTCATAGAACACACTTCCTCTGACAGAGACATTATGATGGAACACACTCCCGAAATTGGGCCTTATCTAAATTTCTTTGCAAATAAAATTCCAGTTGCTACCTCACCGTGATCCGTTCTATTTGACAACCGTTTTGTGACATGTGTGTGTGCGTGTGTGTTTGTTTATATCACATTCGAGTAGTATTTGCTTATTTGTCTAAAAACATTAATCATCTTCAAGATATGCCCACAAGCCAGGTACACATACTCACTTCACTCTCGCACACACATTGATTTCTGAGATTATTATCATTAAAGTAATATTGGCACTAAGCATATTGAATTCCATTTATTGAAGCAGTGGAAGTGTGAAGAAGACACAGTTTAGTGCTGGCCTTTAAGGAAGTCGAAATAATTTGAAAATTAAAGCGGTACAAATATATATTTTAAGTTTAGCATTTAAGCTATTATTTTATTATTATTATTATAATAGGTTACATTATTTAATTTTAAATTAAATTAATTTTATTTTGCTATTAAATGAACCTTTTTGCTTTTCTATATACCGACTATATTTTTACTTGATTGCATTAATAAATAAGACCTATATAATTTCTTTAGAATTTACAAAAGATTAAGAAAATTCGTATATAACTCGGACAGTGGGAGACCCTGTA
>JAWNNL010000359.1:0-10154 GCA_035045005.1 Liodrosophila aerea | reverse complement strand
TTCAAACATGAACATAGAATATAAGAGACGTTTAACAGTACACTCAAATAGCACATACAAGCCACCACCTTTTTGTGGCCCTTTGCAAGATGTTCAAGCATGAACATAGAACATAAAATACATTTAAAAGTAAATTAAAATATTATATTATCTGTGAATTGAAACGCAAAAAACAACAACACAAGCGAGAGCCGTAGCAGACGAAGAATATCACATGCTATGCTCTCATCTCGCTCTCTCTGTTTTACTATTGCTACGGCTACGCATAGCACAGAATTTCATATTTTGCTATCGCTCTTGCTATAGCTTACTACGAGACGAAACTACGGAGCATAGCAGAGCACAAAATTTTCGTTTTTCTGCTATGGCTCTGCTACCGCTCTGGTGAAATTGAGAGCGGTATGAATAGCAAATCGAAATACTACGGGAGTAGCGTAGCTTTTCAAACGCTGGTTACATACTAGACCTATAGTTATTAGGCATTAAGAAGTCTGCCAGTGAGCCTAGACATTGTATTGAGTTAGGCTCACTAGACAACATAATAAAAGATAGACCTTGAATAAACAGAAAGTCCAGACTAGACATAAAACAATTAAGACAAGATAATAAAATATGGGAAATTTACCCTGATAAGGGAAAACCCTACGCTGTATCTAAGCATAGATAATTAACAGATTGTACATGATGTTATACATAACCCAGAAATGCTATAAAATAAAGAAATTTCGCGGCGTGCGAATGAGTATTTTCATCAACTCCAAACCTCGCTGGTCTTTCATTTGTTCTCTGAACAATACTGAAAGAGTGGGACGTCAATAGTTATTGATGTCGAGTGTGGCTCTCTAAGTTAAGCTAGTGAAAAAGACAAGGACAATGATATATGGCGTGCAGAACTGACGCGCGCGTTCTTATTCATTGTGGCTTGGCGGTAAAAGTAGCATCATATTAGAGAGACGCGCTGCACTTTTTCGAATAAAATGGACGAGGAGCAAGTAAATAGCTCTCCGACAAGTATATACTCACATACACATACATATAAACATATGTGTGTATACATACACACATACACTTATACATACATACAAATATACACGCAAATGATAACAATAACCAATACTCATACAAAAATGCATACTCACAATCAAAAATCACGTATACGCCCTAGTGGCCGCATACCTGCGGCTTCCCCCTCCCCTGGCCAAATGACTAGTACCGAAAATTGTTTGTCCAATATCTCCGGTGTTTATTATCCGATTGGGCTGCAACTCGCACCAAACATGCAAACCATCTAATCCTGTAAAAAATGAATCCAGCGACTCTAAAACTGTATATACTAAGGACATTTTTGCAAATTTGAGGGGGAGGGGGATGACTTTTCAAACATTTGAAATAAACTTGCCTATGTAATACACGAACCTAACAAAAAAAGAATTAAGTCTCTAGCTCTTATAGTTTCCGAGATCTAGGTGTTCATACAGCCAGACAGACAGACGGACAGACCGACAGACAGACAGGGCTATATCGACTCAGCTAGTCGTCCTGATCAAGAATATATATACTTTATGGGGTCTGCCACGCCTCCTTCTGCCTGTTACACACAAATGTCATTTGCACAATCTTAATAGACCCTTTTGTACTTTTTTAAAGTACAGGGTCTAAAAAGGAACAAATACTCATAATAAATAAAAGCTATGGCGATCAAGCAGGTGCAATCACACACAAGCTGCAAAACACCCAGAACAACAACAATCGACCACGTGCAGGCACAGGCAGCGAGCAAAGGCGAGCAACAAAATTCTGCAAAACCTGTTTTGCACAGCCGACAAAAACAACATACATATAAAGATTCAGCCGCAGGCAAAGCGTATACAAATTTCTGCGCTGAGACTCACAAGTCTGAAATGGCAAAATATGGAAACATGAAAGTCGGCATCACAGCAGCATACATAAGCATATGGGTCCGTATACATGTACAAAAATACATTGAACGGAAAAAATCGGCATGATCGACACAGACCGTGCTTTCCGTTTGAGTGTCTATGCAAGACTGACAACACAAGTTTTGATGTTGATCCAACTCGACAGAAACCAGTTTCTCATGCGCTGGCTGCTCAGTCGCATGTTCGATCGCATATGTTGCATGTTGCGTGGACCTGATCGTCGCAAAATTCATGGGACCGCTTTTTAGTGAATCTAAAATGTTCTTCTCTTCTTCTTATTTTCAATTGTTTACATTTTGCAAGTCGATGATGTAATCCCTTTTTACCCAACATTATTTTGCATGTTTGGCAAACGTGCGCCCAGTGTAACTGGGCTATTACAATAAGAAAGAGGAAGTATGAAAAAAAGTGTGCCCGTACATTCATTTTAGGATTGCTATAATCAGGCATGCTCCGGTTTTGACGAAAGTACGTGAAATCAAAAGTTGCGTGCTCCGGTTTTCATTTTTTTTCTCATATCGGAACGTATGGCATTCGATATATTCTAGTGAATATCGATAAAAACAGCTGTTTAACTGAATATCGAAAAAGAAGCTGAGTTAATAATTGTAAATTGTAAATTGAAAAGATGCCTTTTATTTTGGGAATGGCTATTTCTGAGGCGAAAAGACGGCAAAAAGTCTTAGAGTTAAGAAAAAACAGATATCTAAGGAAAGACATGATTGTGTTTGATATGCCAGACAAACGGTAAGTCGTTGATAATATGATAAAGAACTTTATTAACAAATGTGTTGCAGGTTCGTTGAAGCATTTCGGTTGGATAAAAATACTTTTAAACTGATTTTGGCTAAGATTCAGCCGCATTTAAAAGTATCTGAGTTGACGCACACTCTTCAGCTGGCAGCTGTACTGCGATTTCTTTCCACTGGCTCGTATCAATTTGTTGTGTCGAAACACCAATTTATAAACATTGGACGGAGCACGTTTGGCAAAATTCTGCGCCGCCTGATTCCAATTTTGCAATTGGTGCTATGCAATGAGGAAATAAAGCTGCGCATGTCTCAGGATGAAGTTGACCGTTCTGTAGATTACTTCTATACAAAGTATAGAATGCCCAGAGTGGTGGCTTGCGTAGATGGGACTCACGTTCGAATTGCAAAGCCAACGAAAGACGAGTCTGTCTTTTATAATAGAAAAGGATACTTCAGCTTAAATGCTATGGTAGTAAGTACGTCTATTTTACAATATTTAAATTGTATTAACCATTCCTTACTCCATAGGTTTGCAATTACAATCTCGAAATAATGGCTATAAATGCAAGACATCCTGGATCGTGCCATGACTCCTTTGTTTGGAACAGCAGCCGTGCTCGGGCGTACTACGAATCAAATAATAATGGACACTTTGTGCTAGCTGATTCTGCTTACGCCAGTGAAAGCTTTGTTTTAACTCCTTATCGAAGCGCTGAGGCTGAGACACCAGAGCATTATTTTAACAAATTCCACGCAGCTGCTCGCAGCTGTTTGTTGCGCGTTACATAATATATGCCGCAGGATGAACATATCTTCTGCGGAAATACCCGAATTTGACTATGATGAAATTGTTGATAGCAGTGATGACGAAATCGTGGATCGGCCAAATGGAGCCACGGTTCGGGATAAAATTGCCGTACACTTTTGTAATACATATAAAAATAAAAATAATAAAAGCATGTTCAATTTAAATATTTATTTATTTTTATTTATTTTCTAACATTATTGCAATGGATTTTAGTACATTTAATTTTTCAGCCTCAATGGACTGCATAGCTTGGCAATGGTTTTCATGATTATCTTTCATGGTTTCGAATGTCTTTGCGATATTTTGCATCATCAGCAGCTGTGTTTCGCAAAGACACTCTAAATTAGTTGGCTGTTCAGCACGTCGGCGTTTTGGTGATGGTGGTCTAACTGCTTCATGCTGGACTGGCGACAGTGGTGGGGTTATTTTTGCCTCGGGTGTGGGGGCGGACCCATATCCGTCCAAACTGTAAAGCAGCTGTTCCATCAACAATCAGATAAATTCCAGTTATTTCTGCTATAGATTCTTCAATTGGGAGCAGTGCAATTTGGGCAAACGGTCCTCCACCAGTTGCCTTTAGCTCTTTCTTGTTTTTGACAAGTTTGGCCCTTATGCTCATCTACCAGTCTGACCACACCTGTATATGTAAATAATTATTTAGTTGATTGTCTACAATATAGAGCTATAATTATACATACTTTTTTCCAGTCATTGCTGTCTTTCATTGGCGGACCAATATCATTTAGTTTTGCCGCCAGCTCCAGCTATTTTTCTTCAGTGGCGACCCGATCGACCTTTACATAACCTTTTGCCAAATCTTGGTTTATTCCCATGAAATCCACAATCATCTCGTCCTGCTGTTTTGCCTTATGTTTTCCCCTTAAAAAAATATATATTTAAATATTTGCTTACATTTTTATGATTTGCAAAAGCGCGCGATTAAAATTCGGATGATGTAGTCGAGCTGCCAACTTAAGTTGCTGCCATTTATAAAAACTCTGAAAGCTACAGTCGGATTCAACCGACAGTAGAAGACCCTGTACTTTGATTTACCCTGGGCGTCGATAATAGCAACTGCATATATGTATATACTCACATACACACACACATACATATAAACATATGTGTGTATACCAGAGCTCGCAAATAACAGTTGACCGTTTTTCGTGTTGCGGTCTGCTTCGTAACACAACCGAAAAATACGATGCTCGTGTGCTCTCGCTCTGAACAGAACTTTTCGTTGCTCTTTGTTTTGGTTTTCGGTTAACCGCTCTCAGTTTCGGGGTTCTTGTTATGCTCACTCAACAAGAACTTAGAGAGAGCGATTCAAAAGAACGCTCGCTCATTGAGAGTCAGCAGATGAGCGAAAAAACGAAATGCTCATCGTAAATGATCTTTTGTCTTCAGTACCTATTTAATAGCGTTTAACAACAACCTTACCATATTTATTAGATGTTAACATTATATTTATTATTTATTCAGTGTTAAGCTTAACAATAAGTAGAGAATTTAAAGTTTCTGCACTTAAAAACCTTCGTCGCTCGCTTAAAATGTAGTGAAGCGCTGAAAATGCCCTCTCAACAGTCACCTGAGTCGCCGGTGTAGCCAGTACTACGTGTGCGAGCGCACACAGATGGGGCGACTGCAGCTTTATGTCACATCGCAAACATTGCACTTAGACTTATTATCTTCGGCATTAAATTTAAAAAAATAGTTCACTTTTTTGTTGTAATCGCGACCCATCTTGACACAAGAATTAGAACAATCCAAACGCACCGAATACACAAAAGCACGTGTGGTTTACAAGCAGACTGTTCATTCGCATATACACCCATACCAACGCAAAAGACTTTTATTTTCGTCGCTCGTTGCAAAGTGGTCAGCGAATGAGCAGAGCAAAAAGGAAGCACGAAATTGGTTTTCGGTTGAGCACAGACCGTTCGTTCGAGAGACACTCGTGAACGGATCGTGTCTGACTTTTTCCACAAGTGATGCGCAAAGAACTGTTATTTGGTGACTGCAAGAAACGGTCAACTGTTATTTGCGAGCTCTGGTGTATACATACAAATATACACGCAAATACAAACAATAACCAATACTCATACAGAAATTCATACTCACAATCAAAAATCACGTATACTCCCTAGTGGCCGCATACGCTGCTGCTTCCGCCCTCCCCTAACCAAATGCCTAATACTGAAAATTGTTTGTCCAATATCTCCGGTGTTTATTATCCGATTGGGCTGCAACTCGCACCAAACATGCAAATATATTTCTTTCTTTCTGCATTCACTATTCCCTGAAGCATTAAAATAGACTCAGTTTTATATTTGGATATGCATCCCGATATCATAATGTATGGCGAATGGTTAACCGTGGCTACACAGCAGTTTTCTGAATACCGCTCGCCCTTTCTACGGCGAACCTTGTTATAGCCATCGGGTCCAATTAGGTTAAACTTGGACTCATCTGAAAGCAGCACTCGTGACCATTCAGAATCACCCCAATTTCGCTTTTTTTTTTGCCGAATCTAGTCTATTTTTTTCATTCTCCTATTTAGTAGTGGCTTTTTACCGGGTGTCCTTGCTAATAAGCCCTTCTCATTTAGCCGACGTTGCACAGTTGTTGGTCCCATAGGCCAAAAATAAAAAAAATGGAAACGACAAAAATGTAAGAAAAGTATACAAATCGCCTCTAAAATGTCCAAGCTCCTTCATGGCAAACCAGTTTTTCCAGAAATCTAACGGGAATTTCTAAAAATAAAATTGAAAATATGAACAGTTGTTCAATTACAATGCGCAGATCCGCGCATTGCGTAATTTTCACAACTAACCCGAACTTAAAGTGGTCAGTCAGATCGTTATTTATTATGAAACCTTATATTTTGAGTTGCGACTCTTTGAGACCAATATCGGGTCCTAAAGACTGTACCGAAAAGAAACTGCACACTGTGTTAATATTATAACTTCCATGTTATTTATTCGATTTCAATTTTTTTTTGTGTTTTAGAGCAAAACATTAACTTTCAATGTGCGTACAGAGAGTTATAAAAAATGTAGCCTCTTATTTTTAAACGAATATTCTGTTTGACTCCCCTCATCAGGTTCTGCACACGCACTTGGGTAACCCTGCTGGATGCACGTATCCAGTTTTTTTTAATTTCTTCTAAGTTTTTGGAGAGACTAACATTCTTTATTGTGCTTAACAATGGCCCAATATCTCTCGATGGGACGAAACTCTGGACAATTTGGTGGGTTCTCCTCTTTTGACAAAAATTTTATGTTTTTAGCTTGAAGTAACGCCAAGGTCGAACGTGCATAGTGTGGTGACGCTAGATCTGGCCAAAATATTGTCGATACTTTGTGTTTCTCATAGAAAGGTATCAGACATTTTTAAGTACTCTCTTTGATGAACTTCAGTGATAATTGTGCCTTTTGTGAAAAATAAGCTGGTTCTGAAGCCACAGGTGCAAATGACCTACCATATCTCCCCAAATTTATCCACTAGAATTTTGGACCCCGAGTCGTCAACTGTCCCACCTTTCGGTTTTGTATAAAATTTATGACCTGGTAATGTTTTTAAGTCCAATTTAACATATGTTTCGTCGTCCATAACAATGTATTCCACTGAATTAGTGAGAATCGATCATAGAGCTATCGCACTCTTTTTCCGCGACTTCTACTTTTCTCGGAATTTTTTGTTTTTTGTATGTCTTAAAGCTATGCCAAAGCAATGGCATTTTCTTTGCACCGTTCTTGGACTGGTATGGGATTTTATTTTCCAATTCTCGAACAGACATCGTGCGATCTATGCGGATTAAGGCCAATACCTTCTTATCATCACCGTCATCCCTTGGACCACTTTTTTTTCATTCTTTGGCAAATCTTGTATTGAACATGTCTCCCCAAAATTGTTAATAATGTTTTTCACTCTATTTACACAACCTTTATAGCGTTTCGCCAATTTTCTGTACGACACCTTATTTTCGGTACAGTAATTGTGCACAATTTTTTTGAGAACTTGCTCTTCAATTCGAGGCTTCGTGAAAATTATACGGTGAATAGTAAAAAGAGAATATGCAATCAACGCAGAATGAAAAGAGCTTTCGAACGGTGTATCGCATGTCATGATCAGAAGCTCGCATTGAGAACTATTGACGGTTGAAAGTGTGCAGTTTCTTTTCGGTACAGTCCTTATAAGGTTAAACTTGGACACATCTGAAAACATACTCGTGACTATTCAGAATCACCCCAATATCGCTTATCTTTCGCTCAGTCTAGTCTATTTTTTTGCACTCTACTATTAAGCTGTGGCTTTTTTGCCGATGTCCTTGCTAATAAGGCCAATGCCAACATTAAATTGTTCGCGCTGAAACAACCTTTCCAAATCGTTGTCCAACCTCAGATGCTATCTTAGTTGCATTTTTAAATCGATCATGAAGACTATTTTTTAAGATAACGCGATCTTCCCGTGCAGTGGTGCATCCTCTCCACTTCCCCAGTCGCACATTTTTTTAAAAACCGACGCACTGAACTTTCATTATAATGTGTCAGAGCTAGAGGTTTACGCCGGTGGTTAAAGGCTTTAGCGGCGGCGTAGAGATCAAAATGACTCGGCGGCAGCGGCGTAGTAGTCAGAAAGAACCGGCGGCGGCAGCTGAGCCGTCAAATATCTCGGCGGCCGGCGGTGTATAGAACTTTTTCAAATTAAATAAAATCAGTATTTTTGTAATATATCAGTTTATAACGCCTTTATTATCGAGGTAACAATAAAATTAACATAAAGTGAGTAAATTTAATAAGTAAATGAAATAAAAATAAATTAAAATTAAGTAACAAATAAAAATAAATATATCAGTCTTTTTCCTTGACTTGAATAAGTTTCATTCAGTATGCGTATAAACGCTTTTAATTTACAAGCTAATTCTTTTCCGTAGACATAATTAAAGTTCAGTTTTCAATTCAGTTCATTTTTATCTCTTCAATTTGTAAATGTAAGTTAAACTTTCTTTGCAAGTGTCGTAATTGTCATAATTTTAAATTTTCATTCTTAATTTTCTATTTCATTCCAACTTCATTTTCTTATTTTCTTAAATATTATATATTATATTACCATAAAAATATAAATGTTTTTTTTTTTTTTTAATTTATTATTGCGCGGCGATCTTGTCGCCTTTCATGCATGGGTGCATTGGTTTATGCACTCGCATTTTATTTAATTTTTTTTCGATGACATCGATTTGTTCCCACAACTTGCACGCCTCGGCCCACGGTGGTGGTGGGTTTTTTCTGACACGCTCCAGCAAGGCTGCTCTCTCTCTTCGTAGACGGACCTGCTCTCCGCCTCTTCTTTTTGGTGCTCTCGCGACTGGTATGTTTGTTGCTCTCTCCTCTTGCAGTCTTCTTTGTTCCGCCGCCGCTCTTGCTGCTGGTTGCCGGCGTCGGTACTCTTCGATGCTCAAAGGTCGGGGACCCGCAAGTGGATTTCTGAGCGCTTCAGTTAGTTCTGCTCGACTTCTTCGCATGCCCGTATTCTGAGCGGTCATCTCTCGTCTCTTGCTTGTGTTTATTGTGTTTTTTTGTTTATTCCCTGTGCCGTGTGTATGTTTGGCTGGGTTGTATTGTGTTGTTTATATAAGTTTATTATTATTGCTGCCTGGTTTGTGTTGGCAGGATCGCCATGTAGTAAATAACTAGGCGAGAGATTTAGTGATTGATACTGCTGTGTCGCAAGCGAAGCAATGATGCTTTATTGGAGCCTGCGGCCTCCTTTTATATGATCTGTTTTACATGTATTCTTATGAGCTAGGTCCTTACGGTTAACAATCTGCTTATATCTAGTTATTGCTAGTTCTAACTTAATCTAATGTCTATCTTAGTAATAAATGCGGGATGCCGAAGTATGCAATGAATTATATTGTGAGGGTGCCTACAAGTATACGACACCTGTACTTTGATTTACCCTGGGCGTCGATAATAGCAGCTGCATATATGTATGTATATACTCACATACACATACATATAAACATATGTGTGTATACATACACACATACACTTATACATATAAGTATACATGCAAATACAAACAATAACCAATACTCATACAGAAATTCATACTCACAATCAAAAATCGCGTATTCGCCTGTTTACGCGCCCGCGCAGATATTTGAATTTAGCGGCAAATAATCGATAGGCTAACATTTATTTAAATAAGTCGATAGTTAAGCGATTATTGTCAGGGTAGCATTAGATATACCTATAAGAATATGGTCACTTGAATTTTGCCACGAAAGGCGGTACCGATTTATTGTGTGAAAAGCCGCGAGAGAAAAGGAAGTGTAAGCGGTAATTTAGTTTGTTATATTTTATATGTATTAATTTTCATAATGCATTTTGAGACCTTTCCATCTTTAGACCCTGTACTTTAAAAAAGTACAAAAGGGTCTATTAAGTTTGTGCAAATGACATTTGTGTGTAACAGGCAGAAGGAGGCGTGGCAGACCCCATAAAGTATATATGTTCTTGATCAGGACGTCGAGCTGAGTCGATATAGCCCTGTCTGTCTGTCCGTCTGTCCGTCCGTCTGTCCGTCTGTCTGTCTGTATGAACACCTAGATCTCGGAAACTATAAGAGCTAGAAACTTAATTCTTTTTT
>JAWNNL010000358.1:0-76881 GCA_035045005.1 Liodrosophila aerea | reverse complement strand
CCCAGCAAGCATTTGGAAGAGCGTTTTTACATTAATCACCTTGAGGAGTCTTTTTCGAGTAACCTTACTGATTAGAAAATGATTGGTGATCAAAAGGAGACTCGAAAATGACTCGCGCGTATGTTTAAAATATGATTCATTGAAATACCACTAACAAAACGTACAGCAATCGAAAATAGATCGTCTTGAAGAGTCTTTTTCGAGTCGTTGAAATGATTGAAAAAAGATTATTCATGAAATAGGAATAAGAAAAAGTAAAGCAATCAAAAATCGATCATCCAGGGGATTGAAATGTGATTGTTAGCGTTGTGATTTGTGCAAGTAACGGGATAAGTAAAACGACGTGCGTAAATTTTAAGCTGTTGCTCTTTGCATTTTTGTTCATTGAACAACATTATCGCTGTACAAAAATCGTAATGCGTAATTCGTAATGCGCGATATACATACATAAATATGCCGAACTTTATTAGTTTATTCTGTCGTTCTTGCAGTAAATATTTAGTACTGACAGAAAAATATTACTTTTTTTTTAAATTTTAAATTAAACAAAAAATAAAAAATAAAAAAACGTAGTTCTCTGCCTGGACTTGAACCCGAGTCGTCCGCATTCTTACAATCTGTTCATAAGGATTGTATTTCGTTTTTGAGATGTGCAAACTGTTAATGCTTTGCGGCGCAAGGGTCTAAGTCGACAGTGAAAAGCGTTGCCGTGTGTCAACCAAGGAGGAGTCGTGAGTTCAAACCGAGAAGCCGGACAAGTAAATTTGGTATGTAAAATTAAAGATATAATCAAATTTAATAAATGTAAAAAATTATAAAAATATTAAAAATGTACAACATATGTAAAATGGCGGTTATTCTAATTTTTATTCTTTTTTTTAAGTTGTGCTCAGTGTATGATTCCAAAATGATTAAAATATGACTCGAATAGGAGTCGCATATGATTCCAAAACGATCGAAATTCGATTGAATTATGACTCGAATATGAGTCGCTTATTATCAAAAAAAGGAGTTAAATAAGACTCCTCTGGAAGTGTCGCGGCTAGCATACCATTTTCTCCCGACGAGGGGATCATTTCGGATCAGAAAACGAGCGCATTTATGCTCATTTTAATCAGAAAGAAGACTCAATAAATTCAATACTAAGAACATTTTTGTAAATTTTAGGGGGAGGGGGATGAGATACCAAATTAAAAACATAAACTTGGCCTGCCTGTAATACACGAACCAAACAAAAAAAAAATTACGTCTCTAGCTCTTATAGTTTCCGAGATCTCGATGTTCATACAGACGGACAGACAGACAGACAGACAGACGGACAGACGGACATGGCTAGATCGACTCAGCTCGTCGTCCTGATCAAGAATATATATACTTTGTGGGGTCTGCCACGCCTCCTTCTGCCTGTTACACACAAATGTCATTTGCACAAACTTAATAGACCCTTTTGTACTTTTTTAAAGTACAGGGTCTAAAATGCAAAATTAACGAACGACACGGTACCAACGACCGCATAATTTCAATGCCAACGCCCAGAGCCTTTATGATCGGCTAAAGTCGTATGATTATTCCTTGTCATGTGCTGTTAAACCAAAGCAATAACTTAGTGCTGCAATGAAAATTAAAAAATTGTTTCTGTTATAACATTCTATTTGTTTATATCGATTCTTATACACGCTTATACTCTTGGTATGTATCTATTTACATATATGTATGTACATTCTGTCCTGAGTGATTATAACTATAGGTTAGGTTAGGCGGTAGCTGAGGCCAAAAGAGGCCCATTGTGGTACCGCATGGGCAAATTTGATAATTTCCAACTACTATATAACTATATATGTCTTTTCTTTTACCATGCTTCTTTCTTTCTTACGCACAAATGCTCAATCTTAGCAAACCCTTTGCACTTTTTTATGGTACAGGGTTTAAAAATTGTATAAAAATCTTACATATTCGAAATGTTTACAACATTGCAAATGATTTTGACTGAAATAATTTCATTCAGTAACATAAACCCAGAATTGTTTATTTTACACATTTATTTGTTGTCGGCTTTCCTCTTCTTCGACAACGCCGTCAGGGAATCGTTATGGCACAGCTGGAAGACTATTAAATGCGCAATTCACACATTTCGTATAAGGCACGGAGTAAGCATATTTGATTGATTTTCAAGAGATTTTTTATTTGGTTCTAAATACAAGGTAACGTCTTATTGTAAAAGGTCAAAGTGTTTAATGCAGAGCAAATTTCAATGGATCAAAAATAAGCATACATATATATATATTCTTGAAACGCCTTATATTTATATATATATATGTATATATTTTACTTGCGTCTTATACAGATACATTTTTGTTTTGGGTATAGAACGAAACACTCATATCTGTCACAGACAAAATAAAAATCAAACTAAACAGCATACACACAATCTTAATCTTCTTTCCAACTCCAGTCGCAGGATTTACACTCCCTTAGTCTTTTTCATTGTTTTGCTTCTTGTTGCTGCGTTTTGTAATCAATATCTACTCAGCAGAGATGTGATCGGGGAGTTCGTTTCGCTGAAAACGCTTCCACATGCGTGAAAATAGATTTTCCAAGCCTTTGGCATATTGTGAACAATCAAATAATGGACTATCGACTCGAGCCTTCCACACCTTAGCTCGCAGAGCCTTTAGATATTCTTTATCAGTGCCCAGGCGGATGGCGACATTCTGATATTCCTCTCGGTTGCGGGCTATCAACTCGGGGCAACCCAGTGTGGCCAATTGCGATGCAGCGACTCTGTAATAAATATTTCAAATGAATATACTCTGTTTACGATCATTGATCATATTGCTAGCGTACCGAGATGCCAATGTTTCGCCGGGTAAGGTAACAACGGGCGTCCCAGTCCATAAGACGTCCATGGATGTGGTATGCCCATTACATAAGGGTGTGTCCAAGCAAATGTCAGCTAATTGCCCACGACGCACATGCTCTTCTTTGGCAGCTACGTTTGAGAATATGATTCTGTCCGAGGATATGCCTGTAGTGAAAGGATCATTTATTAAATGAATTCAAATATACTTATATGATTGTCGTACCTAAATCGCTGACAGATTTCTTAATATTCTGCTCGCCCACTGCCGGGAAGCGCAGCAGCCAAAGAACTGACTTAGGCACATTCTTCAAGATGACTATCCACGATTGCAGGGTTTGTGGATCTATTTTGTATAGCTGATTGAAATTGCAATAAACGATGGCATCGTCCGGCAGCATGTACTGACGACGTGTGGTTATTACAATATTCTGTGGCACTTCCTCGCCGGTGGCTGCTTTATTATTGGTTTGAGTCGTTGCCAATCCGTTCTGGACGACCACTCCGTTCAAAGATGTCTGCACTTGGCCGGTGGCAATCATTGATACGATCTGCGTGGTGCTGGGTAATTCGGCTACTTTGAGTGTGATTTCTACGGGTTTATTGCCGTTGACCACTTCTTTGATCTCTTTGACATCGGTGCTCTCGACCAAGGGGGACAGATCAGTGGCATTGATGACAGCAACGTTATCTACGAGGGATTGCTGTTGTTTATCGCAGACAATGAGACGCTCCTTGAGATGGGGAAACATTTGCTTATGATCACCAATGAAATATGTGTAAGGCATGTAGGACAGCTTCTCGCTGTACTGATAGGCCAATTCCATTGGACTGGTCACTGCGTCAGTTATAATGTAATCCATGAAACTGGCGCCACTTGTGCCCGGATAGCCCAGCCACATGACCTGAATTGGAGCGGGTCGCAGCGCGAAGATTTCATTGCGTGCGCCCTTGGTATAGCCATTCATATTGACCAAAATGTGTATGCCATCGTTGTAGATTTGATCGGCAGCTTTGCCATTGCAGGGAATTAGTGATAGATCCACAAAGTGTTCGGCCTCTCGGCTAATCTTCTGCCGGAATGTTGTGCCATCGTCTGGACTGAGTGCATAGCAAAATATTTCGACTTTCAAACGATCGTGCAGGCCGGGTACAGACTGCATTAGATGTGAGGTAGGATGATTACCAAAATCGGAGCTTAAGTAACCAATTCGAATGCGACCGTCACTTGGCAATTCACGTGCAAAGTTATACGGCGGTTTGTGTAGTACGTGAACCTTCTCCAGGCATAGATTGGCATGCCGTGCGGCAATAGCCCGACGGAATTCATGTGTCAATGGATATAGCATCGAATGATGCGGATGTACAGATGGCAAACGATTCTTATCCAGCTGCTCGGCCACGATGCTAACCAATTTCTTCATACGCGCATCATAGTCCGTCCAGTCGCACACAATCTGCAGACAATGCGCCAAATTACAGTAGGCATCGGGAAAGTCGGGTTTCAGCTTCAGCGCCGTGCGATATGAGAGTATCGCTTCAGGAATATTGCCAGAGTCCTTGTGTATGCTAGCCAAATTGCTGTGTGCATCAGCAAATGCCGGGTTTATTTGAATTGCACGCGTATAACACTGCAACGCGCCGCTCACATCCTGCAGCTCCTTCAGCGTGTTGCCCATATTGGAGTAGGCATCGGCGAATGTTGGCTGAATTCGAATTGCTTCCTTATAATGATTGAGTGCATCCTTCAGCTTGCCCTGCTGTTGCAGCACTGAGGCCAGATTCGAGTGCGCCGCAGCGAAATCGGGAAACACTTCCAGTGCCTTTAGATACAGACGTGTGGCCTCCTCAATGAATCCCTGCTCACGTTTAATATTTGCCAAATTGTTCAGCGAATCGGCGTGATTTGAGCACAGTCGTAGTGCAGTATTATAGCAATCTTCAGCTTCCTTAACCTGCCGAATGATATAGGTAATTAGTATAAGCTTAGACAACGACAACTCCACTTATAATCAATACCTGTCCTTTCTCTTTGAGGGCATTTGCCAAATTGCAGTAAGCATCGGGAAAGTTGGGCTGCAATTCAATGGCGCGTCTGTACGTGTCAATGGCCAGGTCGATGAGGCCTTGCTCATAGTAGACACAGGCCAGATTTCCATGCACCACAGCATTGTTGGGCGAAAGATTCAATGCACGCAAATAAGCGGCCACAGCTCTGTAATAAAAGAAAATAGCAATACAATAAACTAATCGCAAAATTTTATCATCATTCTAAGATCAATGTTCAAGGAAAGAAAAGTCTTTAGCAGATTTGATAATTATTTGATTAATAATTATATTATTTTATTTGTTTATTGAATCATTTACCTTCTCCAAATGAGTTTAAATAGAGAATTCTTTAAAGAGCGATGTCTGCGCGAGTTGGAGCAGGCCCCATTGCAGTGCTCTAATCGAATCTGAACAATTGTGTAAACCACTATGCACTGATAGTCCATTGATATTGCTATAGTAGCCTGATTCAAACCTAGTAAGTAAACACACGAAGTCCCGGCAATTTATTCACACAAGAAGACTTGTATCTAACCGCTAACGGTTATGCATTCTGTTTTATGATACTACTCAAAATCTTTTACATAAGTACTACATTTGCAAAACAGCACGAAATTTTGAAAATTTGAAATTTCAAAAATTATCTCGCTGTATCAGGCAGAGCGCACATGTCAATACGATATTTCGTTGGAATAATTGGCATACCCTATAACGCAGCCGAATGTGCAAAATGGCATATACGCTTCGGCTCTTGCCTTGCTCATTTCCTACTTCCTAAAGTATATATAGTTTATATATGTATATCTACGTATACCTTAATGTCTATTCAATGTCAAAGGTATTTATCTATAGCGATTATACGGCCAATTCAGAAAGCATGGCCGTACTTTATTTTTAGAATATCAAAAATTATAATTTTCGAAATTTTCAAGGGTATGCATTCAACTTTGGATATAGAAAGTATTCACATATATTTACGTGTGATACTAAACAGAAATTATCTGAGATGACGTCAGAGCACATACATCTATAAATATATATACGTATATTTATATATATTCTTACAATAATTAACCTATCGGTCAGACGCCCACCAAGATCAAGAGCATGGCGCAGTTAAAGCAGCCAAAATTCACTTGGACTTCTATAGGTATTTAGATATTTTTAGCATACGGATACTCTCCGAGGGCGGTTTATTAATTAATACAGTCAGCGAACGTCTTTGCATTCGCAAATCAGATCAATCAAGTTGTTATTCACGCGTTGTAATGGATATTTCGGTGTTGGTAGTATAAGTACTAGTGATTTAGCATAACTACGTTCTGCCTATAAACTAGTTTTAAACTGGCAAATATCACGAAAAACCTAAATACACTAATCTACACCGAATGAATTATAAACTTAATAATAATGTGTCTTCAGGGTGTCACGCATTACGGAAATACTTTTTCTATTCCATATCATCAGTCACATCAGATGTGTTGTATCCTTTCGTCTGCCCTCCGAGTCTCGATGCATTTGTGGAGGTGAAGTATGAGACTATAACTACCCATGAGCCGAAGATCCACCCTAGGAAGACCAATTGTTTTCTGTTATGATTATGATATATACCTCTTGGTATATCGCATCCCCTGTGTTGACAGCCAGTATCGATTTATCTCATTTAAAAACCAGCCCTGCACCACATTTTTGATGAGGCCCAACTGAGCCCCCAAAAAGGTTCGGGGAAGTTCATCAGCAATTTAGTCTCCAAGGATATCAAAGTGACCCGGAATCAAACAGAGCAGAACATTGTTGAGAGAGGAGAGCTGCTGGATACAACGCCAGAAGCCCGTTACCAGTTTCGCGGAGATCCTCTAAGAGGATAGAGCACAAACGACGGCTTGACCATTAGAAATTATCACTATAATAATACCTTTAATACTTTTGGTCAGAATCGTTGTGGTGTATGAACCTCTGATTAAAAAACTGTGGATTATGAGCCTATTGGAATCGAAATTCTGGTGTTGGCCCCATATATAACAGTCAGAATACCAATCAGTTTGCCCCTGCAGGCCGAAGTAAAGTTCTTCGATATTAAGATCTGATCTGCTCTACAAATTGATAATCGTATTATTACAGGCTCTATCTTAATCGGCATTTACACGATGATCAGTGATCACTGATCGATTTTTCGAAAGTGTTCTGCTGAATGTGAGTGATCACTACCTAAATTAGTGACCACGTAGTATACAAAAAGAACAATACATTTTCATTATACGTATATCGAAGGCTGAAATATCGATAAGCAAACAAACAGAAAAATAAGAGGTGTACGTAAACGAAGGAACATTTGAAAGCCATAGATTTAATACAACATTTTATGATATGAGAAATGAGAAAATACATCTTATCGTCAAGTACACCAATAATAAAAATTCGGAAAGCTACAGTCGGATTCAACCGACTGTAGGAGACCCTGTACTTTCCTTTGCACACACGCTAACAAACACTCACACATGCACACATATCGTACAGTCACACAAAAACCATACATTAAGTGCATGCTCGCTCTGCATGGTAGACTCCATAAAGTATATATATTCTTGATCAGGACGACGAGCTCAGTCGATATAGCCCTGTCTGTCTGTCCATCTGTTTGTCTGTCCGTGTGAACACCTAGATCTCGCAAACTTGAGCTAGAGACTTAATTCTTTTTTGTTAGGTTCGTGCATTGCATAGGCAGGTGAAGTTTTGGGTCTGATGACCAATATCTCCTCCCCCTCACCCTTAAATTAGCAAAAATGTAACCTGTACAGCATTCACAGTTTTAAAATCACTGGCTTATTTGATTTGTGTAAATGCTTAGAATGATTGATGTGATTTTGAGCTGAAACGGACCATAAACAAAGAAGTTATGATGGAAAGTAGTGACGCATAATTTTCATTAATACGTTCGCCTTCCGATTCTGTAGCCTACTGCGTAAAGCATTGGTCGTGAAGTCGAATGGTTGCGGGTTCAATCCCCCGGTCGGACGGTCGCATAGAAATGTAATTTTGATTTTTGTTTTTGCATTTTTAATTTATATTTTTGCTTTTTTTTACATTTTTGTTTATGTTTTTTGTGCCTTGTCTAAATTAAATTACATTAAGATGTTAAATACAGGGTCTCCTACTGTCGGTTGCGTCCGACTGTAGCTTTCCCTACTTTTTTTTTTTATTTTACCTGGAAACGCGTTATTTATTTTGCTTAGCGAATTAGCCTTTCTCCCTATCAAGCAAACGAAAAACGAAAAAGTTCTTCTTATTCTTTTCGTAACATTTATTTTATATGGATCGAACAGATGCACGAATAACTACTGCACGCACCACACTTAGGTTGATTGGGTAGCAGAAGACAAATTTTAAAGATCTGACTAGATCTTTAAAAATCTCAAATTAGCTTAAAGCGTGAACATGGAAGATCGTTATACATTGATGAAGAAACATGGAAAATAACTTCAGTTTTCTATAAAAGTCTGAGTACTTTTGAGCCGATATTAAGCTGCTACTAAGTGCACTTAATGTTGGAAAGTCAACATCCATTAAAATTCATTTATATCAATTAAAACTTGCAATTAAGTGCCACACTAACCTGTCAAATATTCTGGCCTCTTTAAGCACGTTGCCTAAATTGATGTACGCATCTAAGAAGTTGGGGTCAAGTGTTACTGCTTTCTCGAAGTGATGTATAGCCAACCAAATCTCGCCTTGGGCATTGAAGACACATCCCAAATTGCTCCATGCAACGGCAAAACCAGGACAGGTTTCAATAGCCTTCAAATAACAGGCCTAATAAAATAAATACAATTACATCAGTATGGAACATTGTTATTAAACTGTTTATCATACTTTAGCTTCTTCCAGGCGTCCCAATGCCTTAAGCAGATTGCCCAAATCACTACGCACGCAGTAAAGGTCCTTGAAGATAATAAATCTCGAATTATTTTCAATCGTAAGATTTTAAAAAATTCACTTACGGGATTATATTGTAATGCAGTTATATAAGCTTGAACTGCAGATTCCATATCACGAGCGGCTACCAAAGCTGCAGCCAAGTTGATGTATCCATCGATAAAATCTGGTTTCAAGCGTACAGCACGACGGTAGTTATCCAATGCCTCCTGTAATTGTCCTCGTTCTTTGAAAACATTCCCCAAGTTACTGAAATAGAAATGAAAATAAATTAATAAAATAACTAATATCTGGAATAGACATGCGCTTACCTATAGGCTTCTGCAAGCACAGGATTTTGTTTTATTGCCAAGGTCGAGAACTGAGCAGATTTATCTAGGCGTCGGCATTGAAAATGGATCGATGAGAGTAGCAACAAGACCCCGGTGTTGGTGCTGTCCTGACGCCATAACTGCATGCAATGCTTTTCTGCATTTTCATAATCCACAGCTTGGTACTCTCGATGTGCCAATTCCAGTAATCCTTAATAATATAAATATGTATATATATATATATATATATATAGAAATATAAATCATAAGTAATATCAATTGCTTAATTTTCGATCTTTGACGAAAACAGCTGCGAGGCACTGTATGTGCCTACACACATACACAAATGCAAGCGTATCCATACACTTGCATTTGAATGTATGTTAGAGCAGAATTTTCCATTAGTTTTTAACGTTCGCATGAATACACATGCGTACTCACGTGTGCAAAATACACAAAATACACTTATACAAATGTAAATGTTTACATCTACTTATATCTACTGTACATGCATAGATAGCTATACATATGTATGATTAGGCTTGTAATCTTACCGACGGACGACAGCGGTTGATGTTCGTTTGATTTTGCAACTGCATTGTTGTTAGGCAAATGGTTTTGTTGCTGTAAAAGGGAATGTGCCGTGTGCTGCTGCGTTTGTTGACCCTGTACTTGAGAGTGCATTTTTTACCGTCGGTTCCTCATATATGTGCATATGCTTGAAAGACGATGTTTAATTTTGTCTAAAATCAATAAGTCCCAATCAATTGCAAAGACACTCCGAATTTACACTCTTCGCCACGATTTACAGATTTCTATCCATCAAGATAGCTGCAAAAATAATGCACTATATTTAATAAATGTTAAACTGAAGATCAAGTTGCTCACACTCTTCAATAAAAAACAATTTCTAAGCAGTTTATTTCGCTGCAATAAATAACCCTATATTGGTGTTAAGCCCACGGTTGCCACACTTGGCGTTTTTACGCCAAAATTGGCACTTTTTTAATGCGTTAGCGAAATGGCCCTTATCGCTTATACCCTGTTTACACTAAGGTCGTAAGACCAAAATTAGGACTTTTGCTTGAGACTGGTCTCAAGCCCATACAAAATATTATCAGTTTCGTTTGAAATTGGGACTGGTCGTTAGAGATACGACCAAAGAACCCATAGTATTTTCTACAAAAAATATTTCATCCTTGTGTTATTTCACCGATAGTTATCGTAATGCGAAATTTTTCACAGTAATAATAACTCAAATAAATGAAAATATGTAAAGACTACAGTAAATACTAAAACTATATTTACATCTAATATTTGTTTATTTTTTACCTTTCTGACGCGACCAAAAACAACTACATTGCTCGCGGACATGTTTGACATGCCCACCGGAACGCATGGAGTTGCTCGCGTGGGCACCGGAATGCACGGACATGCTACAAGCGTAGGGCGCGGAATATTTTCTCTCTTCTTTGTTATGTTAATTAACATAGTTACATGCGTAACTGAAGAAAAGTATATTAATGAAACGATAACGATACACTTACTCACTCACTTTGCTTACAAGTATTTTGCCTAATGTAAGTGGAAACTGATATGAGATGATCACACTGACATTATATGTACTCTGTCAAAATAATGAGCTCTTCAGAAAATAAAAATTTATTGTATCTGGGAACAGGCCTTACAAACGATTGTAAGATTTTTTTAAGTGGGCTATATTTTTATTAATATAATAATAAAAGGGTGTTAACATACACTAATTTATCGATACAAATCACGTGTTCGATATCAAACCTGTGAAATATTTCGGAAAGAACGGCAACAGTTTTATTTCATATGCCTAAAGACATTTTAACCCTATGAAAACTTACGCAGAGATGTTTATGACATTTCGTAAAAATGTCAAACATGGCGGAAATGGCTATAAATGCGTATTACTCAAATTCCACCTTGGTAATATTTAGATATTTTAAAGTATTGACTTTTTTTTTGCAATTTTTGGTCCTTCAACTACAAAAATGTTTATAATATCATTTATTCATTTACTCCGAAGTAAATCATCATGTGTGTTAGCATTTAAAAAAAATTTTTGGAAATAAAGAATGTTTTCCTTATGAAATACCCATGGAAATTGGGTATAAAATTACTGTCGTCGAATTGGAATATTAACAACCCGTTGCTTTCGAAATGCGAATTTCGGACATGCTGTCATGTGCGTTTCCATTATTAAGATTGGTACGGATAAAGACGAAAATGCGGCAAATTTCGTTCCGACATCAGTGTGACCATACAAGTTTAGAAAAGCAAAAAAAAAGGATTCATGTATTAAGGCTTTTTCAGGTAAATGTCTGTTATAGCTCCGTAACTACGATTTATTTTGAATATCATAGATATAGCTTGATTTATCATGGATGGTGACAAAATTATTTTGCTTAGTTTAGTTGGTAAATATCGTCATTATTCGCATGTACTGACACACACTCACACGCAAGTTCAGCAGATTATTTCGCTAGCGACGCTGTTGTTGTTGGGATACTTTAAGCTATTGTTGTAGTTGTTGGACGATTTAAAAAAAAAATCGTTTAAACGTGAGCTTAATATATTGCGCCTCGATAAAGGAGAAGAAATAGAAATGAACGACCAGTACAGAAATATTTTAGGTATTTTGTTATGCTACTGCAGCAATATTATATTTTTCTTTAATTAAATCTTTTGATTTTGATCACTTTTATTGTTATTATTATTACTATTTCTTATTATTTTAGCGTCTCGACTGGAAAATCGTTTGCACTTTGTTTTGAACATTCCATCTTCCATCTTGGCAATGGCCTGCCGGAATATATGATATATTTCGCAGGCCAAATTCAACAGCTATTCGGGTTTTTCACTAAGCGAATTGGTGTTGCTCCGTATTTAGCCAACAAAAAACGAGTAATTTCTTATTCTTATCACTACCTACAGCGTTATTTATCGATTTTAAAATATCGATTTTTTTTTTTTTTTACCAATCGGTTATATGCAAACGGTTGCTTGCCATTGAAATACTTTTAATATACCTATGTACTACAAGATGTCTAATTAGAATGAAATAGTCATCCAAATTGAAGACCAAGTAGATTTGATTTGGGTATACAAACCACATTTATGTTTTCAAATAGTATAGCTTAACTTATAGTAATCAAGTACTTACTTATTGTAATCAAATGCTTAACTACCTAAACACAAAACATATACAGAATCGTCCAAATTGTTTTAACCCTTAATCCATATGAACTTGTATGATTCAGTACAGCCCATGGTACCTACGACTAGTCTGGTTTCACAGAATTGCAACCACTCAAGACGAAATATCCAGGGATTCGTTTGGTACCCTGATACCGAATTTAGTAGTGTACTGTTCCACTGTTTCGGTGTGATTACATAGACCGGCAACACCGTAATCACATAAGATTTCACACGCATACAAATAGTATGTGGTCTTGTGGCTATTGAACGATTGATATCAACTGAAGATCATAAGCTTAAGTTCTATGAAAACTTTCAATTATTTGCACTATTTTGGTGTTGACAATCAGCACTTGTAGACACTGACACTTCCAACACATCTCTATACTCCCATGCCAGCATTGAATATTAATCTTTACACGTTTATTAGCTTTTCCACATTTCAGTAAAGAATTTATTTCTCAGTTAAATCTTCATATTAATAAAACTGTAAGATTGGAAAGGGTTTACAGCTTCAACTTGGTACGCCTCCAGTGACGACGCTTAGCATTGTACCTGAAACAAAGAGAGTTATATTAGCATTTGATTTGAAAACAATTTCCTAATGAATAAACACTTTATATATGTACATACATATATTATTTATTACTTACCGAATGGTATTTCCAGTGCGCAAACGAACCCATTGTGGAACGGATCTGTTCTGCTTTAGCTTTTTAGCTAATTTCTGCTTAATGCGGAACGATTTGTGTGCAGCCTAAAAGTACAGAAACCGTAACATGTTATTATAACTATTTTAGACCATAATAAGAAATGATTAACTGAAATTTTGCGGATTTAACTTACCATCTCTTCTACCTTGGTCAAACACCAAACCGGAAAGAGAGTACGAACGCTCGATAGGAAAAGCAGATAGAGATGAGCGATAATCACAGTTTACTTCCATTACATATCGGTAATAAAATTTCATAAATTGATTTATCGAAAAATACATCGAATGATTGTAAAATATCAAGATAAATATATATCTAAAAACTTGTGTTCTGGAATAATTTATTTAATAGAATTATTTAAGAGTTGTCTTCTAATTATTATGTTTGTTAAATATATACTTATTGAATGCTATGGTATATTAATAAATTCCTCGTTCCATTTTCACGTTCCACACCTTCGCTTACTATATTCCGGAAATCATTTGTCATCTCTAGCCGATATAAACGATTCTTTTTCCTTGTGGCACTTTGGCTTAAGGTATGTGTACAATTTTTGGCTTTTGGAAAATCCATTAATTTTGAAGGAATCTTTATATTTTAGCGGTTAAAACCACCACTATAACAAAATGCCTCCCAAGTTTGATCCAACGGAAGTCAAATTAGGTAATTATAATTTAAATCCATATGTAATTTTAAATTTGTATTTTAATGTATTATTTTGCTTGTTTAGTTTACCTGAGATGTGTGGGTGGCGAAGTGGGAGCTACTTCATCATTGGCTCCTAAAATCGGTCCTCTTGGTTTGGTAAGTATTAACTCGTTACTTTTAATGATTATTCTAAACAACTCATTTATTTATTAGTCCCCCAAAAAAGTTGGTGATGATATTGCCAAAGCGACCTCTGACTGGAAGGGTCTGAAAATTACCGTATGCCTAACCATCCAGAATAGGCAAGCAACCATTTCAGTGGTTCCATCTGCTGCATCCTTGATTATCAAGGCATTGAAAGAGCCTCCACGTGACCGCAAGAAGCAAAAGAATAGTAAGTATTAAAAGGAAAATTTTTTATTTATCTTTTGGATGATCTGGAAGACAATATCAATAATTGTTTGTGAACCGTGGCTAGGTTTATGATGTATAAAGTGAGAGCACAGTTCTCAATTTATGCCGATAAACAACTATAATCTGTTGTATCTGCGAGGTTGGAAATGTGTAAAATTTATTGTATTTCACTTATAAAATGTTTGATATCAATTACTGCTTGTCCAACAGTAAGGTTTTGTCTTCGGTTTTCTTTGTCGGAGAATTGAAAATATGTATTTTTAATAATTGTAATAATTTTCTTTTTCAGTTAAGCACAGTGGAAACATTGCGTTCGATGATATTCTCGCTATCGCTCGTGTAATGAGGCCCAGGTCAATGGCTCGTGAGTTAAAGGGAACTTGCAAGGAAGTGCTGGGCACAGCTCAAAGCGTAGGATGCACTGTTGATGGAAAACATCCCCATGATGTCATTGACGACATCAACAATGGTGCCATGGAGGTCCCGTCAGAATAAATATAAATTCGTTGGATAAATAAATCTGATTAATCGGTGAAGTCAAGCGTTAAACTAGATTGTTTAATAAAAACTCTTGACTATTCTATTGCTACGATTTTAGGAAGTCCCACAAAATCCTTTGTGATTTACTTATTCAAATTCGAGGGGATGCATTGGTGTATTGGTCGTAGGGGCAGGGCTGTAAAACCATTAAAATTTTGATGAAGACTCGAATCGGTCAAGATAATTTGTTAATGTTCAAAGAGCGATTTTAATAATCGGTTGAACAGGATTCTTTTCAAGCCTAGGTTCACAATTGCAGTGTTTTTCCTATGCCCTGACAATGAAACAAAGCAAAATATTGTTATTCAAAATGTAGTTTAAATTGCTGTTTATTCGAACCGAACCTGATTCTGTGCAAACATTATAGGGATTCCTGAAACTGATTTTGATTTGCTTTTAGAAAATCAAAATCAGTTTCTAAAAGCAAATCAAAATCAGTTGCCGGAACGACCTTTTTTGCGCACTGATTTGATTTTGATTTGCTTCTGATTTTCAGAACATCTGGCAGCCTTGCCATACAGTGGCTCCGACCACTTCAAGACACTGGTCCTCTTTCTCTTCAAATTCTAAAACATATTTAAAACTTTAAATAATTCAGTAATTTATTATAAAATTGCAGAATGTTTACAAAGTTATCCATTTTCAAATAGCTGTAATAAATACCAAATAAAATAAATACCAAGTGGTGCTACTACTAGTTTTCTACGTAGTAAACGGTCACACAAGGGTGAACGGTCATACAGCAAGATAATCAAAATCAAAATCAGCTTCGGAGCTGATTATGCTAAAACTTTTCAGCGGTTACACACAAAATTTTGTATGGAGCAGCTGCGAACAGCTGATTGTCATAATCAAAATCAAATCAAAAGCAAATCAAAATCAGTTTCAGGAATCCCACTAGTGTAATCAATCTTATTAGAATAAATTATAACATTTTCAAATATAAATTTTAAATTATTTTTTTAGACTCAAAATTTAAAATTTTTGTTTGTACAAGTAATCATCTCATTCACATTAAATTCGTTCCTTTCGCTTTCCTTTAATGTCGCTTACGCTCTTTTCGCGGGAACAACACAGCTTGTCCCGACACAGATTCTTAATTGTAGTAGAATTTGTTTATGAAATACTTAGTGTAGATGCGTTTTTAATGGTGTACAAAATTGCATTAACAAAGGAGGCAATTATTTGTTGTAGCGCCGTAACTCAGATTTTTTTTTTATAAAAAAAACCATACATAGGGCTCGATTTATCATGAATTATGGGTAAAGGATTATCGTGCGGAAAAGCTTAGTTTAGTCAGGAAAAAGTCGCCAAAGTTTTATTTTTTCATGCATTTTTCCTTTGCAAATAGTCACAATTTGCACACACACGCATGTACAACATATGTATGATTTTGATAGCGACACTGTTGTAGTTGGGCGAATTTTTAAAAATATTGCTGTCATTGGGTTTTTATACTATTTGCCGATCGTAAAAGGTGCCAGACAGCCCCACAAGGCAAACATAGTAGACATTGCAACGGGACAAAAACAATGAAAAACTATTCGTCCAACGAAATAATAACCCCGAAATAAATAACTTTTTTAGTCATTCACCCCGAATTAACTTCTGCTTGGCTCCATTGACTCTCCTGTTCTTCCAGGGATGTTGTCGTCTTAGTCATCTGTTTGCCCATATGTAATTCAAGCTATGCACATCACGGTGCTTTTCGAATCGTTTTCACATTATTTCCTATGAAAAGCCCATTAAATCAATTTAGTGTAATATACATTCTTTCTTAGATTAGAGTCATGATAGCAGATAGCCCATTTTATCTATGTTTAACTATCCCCATGCTGAAATTAGTTTAACCCCCTTACAATTAATCAATTTTATAATTTAACTTAATTTTAACTAGGCTGTAACTCAATTTTTATGATAAACTCCATACTCTGTCGAAATAATGAGTATTTTTCGAAAATAATTATTTATTTTGTCTGGGAACAGGGTTTAACAGTAGATGGTACCGTAGAATCCCAACAAAATAAAACTAAACATACACATTTTAGCAATCGTTTACGTATTGCATTTTTAGTAGATTATATGTATTATAATATGTAAAAAAGTTTTTAGTTAGTTATATGTATACAAATAAACGTACTTTTAAAAAAAAAATTAAATTTTAAATATATTTGTATATTGGAAAAAAAACAGGAAGTAATACATTATTTCTTCTTATTGTTCTTGGGTTGCTCTGACCGCTTGGGTTCATATTAATACTAAGACGTTTGTTTTTTATTGCATTTTCCTCCTACGCTTTTCGGCAAATGTGTTGGCTTCATCATCGTCTGAATTTATTAAAAGACACAAACAAAAAACATACATACATGCTTACAATTTTACATCAATCCATAGTCTACACATACTGTATTTATTAAAAAATTCATGTGCGATTGTAAACAATCATTTCATCGATAATTGACATCTTATCAAATATAAAAATTATATCGACAACGAGGATTACGAACAGCTGACTGCAACTGTAATTTAAATTGTTCTTCTATTTTCTTTTTTATAATGTTTGATGGGTTTTCAGGGGGAAAGAAAGGACTCTGAAAGAGGATCACATAATGCTCACATTCATGAGAAATAATCAACATTGGTTGACACCTGCAGCTGTTTTCTACGATATGTTATCGAATTGTTATGAAAACGAGTATAAGTTGATCGAAAACTTGAAAAGTACGATCGTACTTTTAAAACGACGTGTTATCAGAACAGGCTGAATAATTTAATTAAATTGCATATTGTAAAAAAATTGAGAAACAAGAAGACACTTGTTCTCATTTTTTCTTTGTGATGAATGTGAAAATTTTAAATCGATAACACACCAGAAACTAATTTCATAACTTAGATAATTGAAGAAAATTAATCGCAGAATAAAATTTTTGTTTGCAAAATACTGCAATTCTTTTGAAGAAATATATAAACGAATATCTTGTCTTATTTGTAGAAATTTGAGTTTTTTAGGTTCGTCGTATCTACTATTAAAATGTATCAAACGTCGGAATACCCATACTTGTGTGGCGATAGTTTTGCTTTTGCAAGAATCCTCCTATCAAGAAGTTGTGACAAGTAACAGGTTTGTTTCCTTCGCACATCTCTAGTTTGTAAAGTTCATTTCCACCGAATGCCAGTGACTAAAATTAATAAGATTTGCGAAAAAATGGTTGTCAGCCAAAAAGAATAATAAACAAAAAAGTACTTGTGGTGTTGCATTTAATATAGGCATAGTGATTTCTTTGTAAAATATCAAATAAGTGCACAATGAAAATCTATATGAATCATTTTTCTCATTAAGTGACTGAACATAATTTTAGTTTATAGTAAAAACAATAATTATTGTGCATTAAAAAAAGTGCTGTAAACATGCGAGAATTTAAAGTTGTCGTGCTGGGCTCTGGTGGAGTTGGTAAATCGGCCCTAACTGTGCAATTCGTCTCGGGATGTTTTATTGAAAAATATGACCCCACAATTGAGGACTTCTATCGAAAGGAAATAGAGGTTTGCCACTTACACATACTTGCATGCATACATACATGCGTACATATGTATGTGTATGTGTCTGTGTGCACAGACGGCATACATATTTATGCATGTACTTATGAACATATAATGTAATTAGAAGTTAGACCTTGTGCATATGTATGTGCGTGTGACTAGATAAAACATATACATACATATAATGTAAACTCAGACACCTAGATATATCTACTTGCACGTTACATATCGACTTTAGACGGAAATGTTGTAAATTCGTTTACATATGTGCATTTTATTTATATAAATACAGCATTTACATATATTTACAGTCATTTTTGACTTATGGTTACTTAATAATACATTAATTTTAGCATCTGCACATACATGCATGCTTGTTTGTTTGTGTGTGTGTGTGTGTGTGTGTGTGTGTAGTATGTACATTTTCAATGCATTACGAATCGCTCTGTAAAGGTTTTTATGACGTTAAGTGGTTGTATCGTGTTAATTATTACACATATCCTAGAATAATATTCTCTGTAGTCAACAAATGCCAACTTCAATACAACCATAGGTGCCTTACCTTTGCGTATTATACTGTGTTTGTTTTGTGAATCCGATTGTAATACGGCATACGGCGTACACACATACATACATACATACATAAGTCGGTTCATTAGCAATTCGCGAAGAACTAAGGCGGTATATAAACCACTTCATGCGTGCTTAATCTGTTCTCAGACACATTGTATCTGAGAGATACGCGCAGAAACTATGCGCCTAAATGTTTCTAATTATAGCCCTAATAAAATCTCAAGTATCACGCTGTATCCTACGATATAATACATGTTAAGATACATTTAGCTTTGTTTTCTACTTTCTTATATAATACATTTTATTTATACTATTACTATTCTCTTAGGTGGACAGTTCCCCCTGTGTTTTGGAAATATTGGACACGGCTGGAACCGAGCAGTTTGCTTCCATGAGGGATCTCTATATAAAAAACGGACATGGATTCATTGTGATGTATTCGTTGACCAATCATCAAACATTTCAGGTATGCAGCATAATGATGATGGTGAAGTTGGCGCTCATAATATTAACTGATTAATAGATGAATGTATTTAAACTCGGCTAAGTCATTACAAATATAAGAGTAAAGAGTGCGAGCAACAATACCATCGACAGAGTGAACAACCTGTGTAGTGTAAGCTCTAATCAGTTTAGTCTTTCGAGGGTATAGATTATATCAAGGACATCGCACAGTGTGGATTCCAGCACTTTGTTCCGTAATAGCAAATGACGCACAGACATCCAATATATATTAAGGTAGTTATGTGGTTATGTGTAATGTGTGTGCGCACATACAGTGTGTTTCATAATCATAAGACACTTGTATATATATCTTATATCTGGTGATTGAAGCTTTCTTAAACCGAAATATACAATATACATCTGAGCTTCGAATTCACCTTTAGAATTTTGCGTTTTTGCCATTGAACTAATCCCATATCTCCGGTGCTTATTAGCCGATTGGGCTGCAAATTCCACCTAACATTCAAAGCATCTAAAGCTTCATTTATGCAAAGAAGGAATCCAGTGACTCTAAAACCGAGGGGGAGGGAGATGAGATATCAAATTAAAAACATAAACATGGCCTGCATAGACAGACAGACGGACATGCCTATATCGAGCCAGCTCGTCGTCCTGATCAAGAATATACATATATACTTAATGGGGTCTGCCACGCCTCCTTCTGCCTGTTACACACAAATGTCATTTTCACAAACTTAATAGATACTTTTGTACTTTTTTTAATCTACAGAGTCTACAAATTCTAAAGTGTCTTATGATTATGAAACGCACTGTAGTACACATTGCGTTCGATGTACGGCGGATGTCGACTATTCTAAACTGTGTATTAAATATTACTAAATATTCCTAGTATACTACATCCATAATTACAACTGTGTATGCGTAGATAAAGGATGTTGTAGAGTATCAGAAATAATCTCAATCAAGTCCGGTTTACTCTGCTCTTAAGATACAACTTAGTTCGGGATAAAGTAAGGTTCGAATTGACCAACTAACTGTAAGAACTATCTAATGTGCTGCTCTGAGTAGTATCACGATAGTCCTCCCAAATGAAGTGACATACGATATATTTATACGATATATACAAGTTATACGATTTTATTTCTCTTAAGAAAGACCAATTGTTCCCACTGTGGGCGCTCTTGGTGCACATAAGTATCGGGTAACGCTGCCCGCTTAGCGCCCAGCTACTGCTGACCCTTGCAGATTCAACGTGCACTGTGCTGCCAGTCTTATCTACCATTTTGTCGCGAGCGTTAATTTGCATTTATATATTTCTTATTCAATTTCACATGTAGACGAAACATTTGGTGAATTAGCAACACTTATTTTTAACCTTTTTTTGTTGGGGAGTTTTATCGAGAACAACATCAACAGTCATCAAAGGGTGTGTTCAGTTTGTGCAACTCAGAAATGTGTGTAACAGGCAGAAGGAGGCGTGGCAGACCTCACAAAGTATATATGTATATTCTTGATCAGGACAATGAGCTGAGTCGATGTAGCCATGTCCGTCTGTCCGTCTGTATGAACACCTAGATCTCGTAAACTGTAAGAGCTAGAGACATCATATTTGGCAGTTTAATGCCCCTATAGTGCAAGCACACCAAGTTTGTGTTAGATTTTGATACAAAGATACAAGATAAAGTTGCAAACTGTGCTTCAGCATGTAAAGAGCCTATGGCAACTTTTATCTGTGCTGTGAATTATGGTTCAATCGGATACTGAACACCGGAGATATTCAATATTTAATTTTCTGTACTATGCCAGGGGGGAGCAGCGAGTATGCACTTAATGTATGTACTACATAAGTGTGTATACGTTGTTGCATGTGCCTTTGCGATATGTGCGTCCGTGTGCATTGTTAGGATAAGGCGTTGCAAAGGAAGGTACAGTGTCTTCTACTGTCGGTTGCATCCGACTGTAACTTGCCGGGCTTTTTTTTATTTGACTCTTGAAATTGTTCATATTAATTAATTAATGCATTTTACATTAAATCACTTAATTAGCGATAGTTCTACATGTGCTTAAGTGATAAACATAAATGACTGTTAATAGAACGCAACTGTTTTGAACTTCTGGCTATAACTCATGTATTATCAACAAAAGTTCGACCATTTTTACTCAAATTGTAGAATAAATGAGAAATGAATGCATTCAAATGGATACATGTAATTTGACAACTCTAATCAGAAGTATCAATATAATACAAAGGTTACCAATTTCCTAATAGCGCTCGTCTTTGTCGAAGATGCGGAATAATAATGCACGCGTTTGCACCAAAGAATGAAGCGAACAACTGACCGATCTGCTTGCAAGATCTAAACAAAATCTGGCAAACAGAAATGAACAAGAAAAGAAGAAAAGTAAAAAGTAACTGAAAAAGATAAAATTCAGGCCTGTTCCCATTTACGAATTCGTTCAATCGATTTACTTTTTTTTTTTAAATGGGGTTCCAAATTTCAATTCATCGTTTCCGATTAGCTTCATATCTGGTCCATTTCGGTATAGATTAGCTTCGTGTGTAAAGCCCTGTATGCACCATCCCGAAATTTTACATTTCCCACACAAAAAGGGTAGGCATGGAATTTGTTCCGTACCGAAATGAAATGTTTGGTATGCAGCACTGAACAAAAAACACGAGCGAAATATCGATAAGTTCATAGGTATTGTCATCGTGTGGGTCGTGTTGGATGCACGAAATAAATGAGAACAATTATTCCGTACGGAAAAATTGAGGGCAATTCAAATAATGCCTATATCATTTAGATGCGAAACAAAATATGCATTAATAAATGTAGTTAAAGCTCAGACCTGTATTTGGGACATTAGAAATAGTGAAATACAAATATTCAGACTTGTACATACATATAATAATATGGATTACTTATTTATTTATTTGCTCGTTCTTTTCAATATGGGTACTTATTTCAATATTTCGAACGCTGCCTCCTCTTTTTAACATCTCTTCTTCATTTTTTTTAAGAAGTACTCCAATGTTACCATTGCTAAGTCCAAAGCTTCGTCGTTCATTTTAATTCCAATTTATTTTCACTTTGGTACAACAGTTGATAAAAAGTGTTACCAATTCAAAATAAGTGTTACCAATTTAAAATAAGTACAAATCGATCGAAGGAATTCAAAAATGGGAACAGGCCTGATTATCTCCGATTTTTATCCAAATATTAGTACGGCTAATACATCCGCATGCTCGTTGCATCTTAAAACATCTATGTATTTCTAGTGTTTATTTATCATAGTAACTTGGTTTATAACCAAGCCGCACCCTCCGTTTAACAGATGTTCACTGATGTAGCCAGTCTAAGTAGGGTATAGAGTTCACGAAATTTAATTGGATAAGCGACTGAGTGACATTTACCAAAATTCTATACATTACATGTTGACTAAAGGAAACAGAATTCCAGATAGGTTCAGACAAGGGTGACAGTGCGTTAATCCACACATCTGCAATGGCTAACGTGATTCGTTAGATATTGGATCGCTTCCTAACGATATTCGATATAATTCTTTTATTTCTGATCAGCCGGCTGTAGCTCTTCCTATTTTTATAGCTCTAAGCTGCTTAGAGTTAAGAAGGTTCTTATTACTATTTATAAATTATAATTATTGCTTTTTATTTTTGCTTTTAGGATATATCAAGTATGAAAAATGTGATTACTCGCGTTAAAGGAAGTCAACCAGCACCAATATTGCTTGTAGCAAATAAATTTGATTTGGATTGCCAAAGAGAGGTATCGACTGCTGAAGGTGAATATATATACAATATTATAATGACTAATTGCAATTACAATAAATAACCAATTGATGATTTTCAGGCAATGCTTTGGCACAGCTTTGGGAATGTCCATTTATTGAAGCTTCGGCAAAAGATCGGATAAATGTGAATGAAGTATTTGCGACCATTGTGCGGGAAATGAATTTAACGCAAGAAAAACGACAAAAAAAGAAATACTGTTGTTGTACGCTTTTATAGAAATTTGTAAATATAAGATAAATATAGTTAAAAATAAAAACACTTATATGTATGTCATAAATATATAAAGACCAACTTTATATGGTTGTAAACTAACAAAACTTGTTCGCTGTCTCCCTCCATACAACTTCTTCTCCGATACATAGATAACAGATTTCAATATATAATTGAAATCAGGAAATCCAAATAGAATGAGTGCAGCCAGTTTATGTATTTCGCCGTCAGTTCTGTCGTTTTCCAAGGTACGACTACAGGTAAATGGTTAAAAAGCGACCAAGAGGAGTTAGGTTTAATCTTAAATGGCTTGATTATACAAGTCCCACATATCTTACTACTACTTTCCTTAGTATTCAATTTCGATACCGACCAAGTCATTATTTAATTATTTTTGATAATAATTAATTTATCTATCATATTAAAGAAACTTTAAAATAGGATTGTACAATATTAATGCTTCGTTTTATACATTTTATGAAAATAAAACAATTGGGGGGAAAACAATTTATGATTTTATTTCGTAAAGAATTGGGTGCTTATTTGTATACAAATTTGAGTTATACATAGTTTTTTAAATTTCACTTAATGATCCAGTAGATTCCCTATTATATGAAAATTCGATTGATTGTTTGGATAAAGTACAAGATCTTTCCCGAAAAACTTCCAGATGTGTGCATTTTAAAATACAGTCACAAATACTATTTGCTGATTGAAGGCAGTAAGTCTTAGACTACTATATATGTACATTTATGTGAAATTGTATATACAAACAGTTATATTACATAAAAAACGAAAAGGTTAACAAATTGCAGGTGTACAATCACAACAATATAAATTCAGTATGATTTTAGAAAAATAGAAGTAGTTTTAAATTCGTATAATATATTTCGATGTGCAGTAATCGTGTAAATGTAAAAAGAGTATTTCGATAGGTAATGAAAGGTTTAACAATATTAAGTAAACAGAAAATTTGTTGCACTCAACTTGACAACAATCCCATAATGGTAATAGTAAGTGGGAGCACAGCCTCTCCGTGCTGCGTGCTGGGTATTTTCTAGGCGAGTATTCCCAGTTTTTCTATGGTTGGCTGTTTTCCAATACGCAAATACATAATTAGAACACAATGGTGTTTATATACATATGTATATGTTGGGAAACACAAAGGATTAGTCAACTAACATATTCATGTGTATGTACATATGTATGTGTGTGTGTATACGATCTAACTATTTGAGCGGAAAGAACCATTATATCTTTCATCGATTATTAATTATATCGATATTTGAACTATTTTGGATGGTATAACTTCTCAGTGGCGGCACCATTCAATCTGTTTCCACCTCTAGTGCATCTTTTGGAGGGCATTTTTATTTTTTGTCAAGCTTCCTCGACTATCACTGGATGATATTTTAGATTCTGATTAAATTTTTAACCATATATGTGTGTATATATGCATGAGTATTCTAAATTAATTTCTTTTTATTTAAATGTGAGTGAGCGGAAAGGAACAGGATCTAGGGCTTAACCAACGAAGGCATATGGATTAAATGGAGGTGGGTAGTAATTCGGAAAGGATCCTGAATTGGGTATGGGAAGGGTTGCCGTTACTAATGTAGTGACTGCAGTGGGAACAACTGAAGTTGAAAATATGGTTGTGTAAGCAGTTCTGGCGCCGAAAGTCAACTTCAACACTTTGCTACTTGTGGCAGTGACTAATGTGTCG
This sequence comes from Liodrosophila aerea, assembly GCA_035045005.1. Classification (NCBI taxonomy): domain Eukaryota; kingdom Metazoa; phylum Arthropoda; class Insecta; order Diptera; family Drosophilidae; genus Liodrosophila; species Liodrosophila aerea. Next base: position 51,860 of record JAWNNL010000358.1, on the reverse strand, counting down.
TATACTTGGGTTGAAGTAATCAACTGTTGTTGGGGTAGCCCCAGAAGAGGGTTGTAGAATGGGTTTTGGAATGGAAATTGTGACATGGGTGGTAACATGACTGTGGATACTTCGGTGACATAGTCGGTTTTCTCAACCACACCCACAGACTTGGACAAGGTTCTCAATATGCTTTCAGTTCCTCTTACAAGAGGTACCACATAGGATTCCCATACTGTTTCGTGCTTGATGACAGGACGTGTGGTGGTTATAACACTATTACTTGGATTTAGCACATTTACAACAGTATTTTCCGAATTCGACAAGGGCTGGATAACGGATAACGGATTGGGAGCAATGTATATTGAAGAATTATTAATATCTTTCAGATCTATTTTATTGGGATTTGATTTGACTTCATAACGTCCTGAATTTCCTTCATCCCCAAACTCAAGCTCTAAATTTAATTCAGAACCCGCCTCATCTAAAATGCCCGCAAAGTCTTTAAAGTTTTTGGCAGGAATGAAATTATCCCTATATGGTGAAATCGTCTGTACTACCGTAATCAAACTGGTATAGTCATAGGTTTGCACTAAAGTTATTTGAACAGTTTCATTTTTCTTTTCAAATATAATGGGCAAAATCTGCGTTTTCAGTTTTGTCTGCGTAATTGAAAAGGAATCCGTTATTGTCTCTAGTTCCGGAGTCTCCAGACTGTCTGTAACATAAATAGCTTTTAATGTTGTTATACTACCATCTAAGGATTGCTCATTTAAGGGCATGGTAGTGTCTAGAATGTTTTCAGACAACGGTCCATCACTCTCCGAGTATTCCTCAACTTGATTGGTCTTCAGGGTTTTTTCTATGGTTGAAGTTACAGTCAGGAAACGAGTTTTCTTAACAGGTCCAGCCTGAAATATAGATAAAAGGAATTAAAATTAGAATTCGGAAGTTTCTATACATTTCGATTAGATTCACCTGAAACACAAATGGACTCTTAATTGTTGCAATCTCATAGTAGGTATCATCGAAATTACTAGGCGTCGATATTTCCACATTCAAAGTCTGCACAAAGTTTTTCGGCTTTAGTTCATCATTATCTGCCACCACACTATTCTGAGAGCCTAGTGCATCTAGATCTCTGCCTAGATTAACAGCTTTGACCAATTGTTGCTTATCCTCGGACTCTAATATGGTATCATTCGGAGTCTCCGAGATTGTGGCATTCCTGGTAGTGTTCTCTGCGGATTTTCTAATATTAACCTTGGGCTTTGGTGATGATTTGTATTGCCAGCGGCCAGGACGTCTATTTAACTTCAAAGTATTTTTGCTGTTATTTGTAATTATTTCCTCTTGTTGCTGCTGTTGCTGTGGAGCTTGTTGTTGTGGTTGTTGTTGTTGTTGCTGTTGCCCACTTTTCGTGCGATACGAACGACGGACACTGGAGTCCAAAGATGAGGGCGTAATTTGCGAGATCGAACTCTGTGTGTTCTTGTGCCTCCTACACATTAATAAAAATATATTAATAGCAATTTGAAAAGGCATTAAGAAACTGCGGGATAGTTTTTTTCTTAAGGTTAATTAATCAATTAATTTGCTATTTGACAACAAAGTTTTGAGATTTGAATAGCCGCACGTTTAATAAACTCGTTTTTGGTTGTTACCAGAAATACTTTCGATTTTGGAATATGAAAACCGATAGAACATTTTCCTGAAAAATGAAACTATTTTAAGGTTATGTGATTTTCGAATTTGGCATGGCAAAATAAATAAAAGCTGAATTATCATTAGTCTTACACAAATACTAAAAATTAGCCCGAAAAGCTACAGTCGGACGTAACCGACAGTAGGAGACCCTGTACTTGGCTTTGCCTTGGGCATCGGTAGAAGCACACACATACAAATATACGCGCAAACACAAACACTAACCAATACTCACACATACGAACAAATCTACAACCGCAAATCACGCATTCGCCTAAGCGGGCGCGTACACTTCGGCTTCCCCTCCCCCTATCAAGTGCCTAGTACTGAGGATAGATTCTCTGATATCTCCGGTGTTTATTATCCAATTGAAAATTGATTATCTGGTATCTCCGGTGTTTATTATCCGATTGGGCTGCGCAAAACATTCTATGCATCTTATGCTTTATTTATCCAAAGAATGAAGTTAGAGACTATGAAAAATCAAACCTTAACTTGACCTGCCTATGCAATACACATACTTAACAGAAAAGAATTAAATCCTAGCTCTTATTTAGGTGTTTATACGGACAGACAGACAGATACACATGACTATATCGACTCAACTCATCGTCTTGATCAAAATTATATGTTCTTTATGGGGTGTGCCTCCTTCTGCCTGTTGTACACAAATATCAATTGCACAATCTTAAGAGACCCTTTTGTTTGGTTCGTGTATTACATAGGCAGGCCAAGTTTATGTTTTTAATTTGATATCTCATCCCCCTTCCCCTCAAATTTACCAAAATGTTCTTAGCTTATACAGTTTTAGAGTCACTGGATTTTTTGCATGAATAAAGCTTTAGATGCTTTGAATGTTTGGTGCGATTTGCAGCCCAATCGGATAATAAACACCGGAGATATTTGACAAACAATTTTGTATACTAGGCATATGAGTGGTGGAGGGGGGAAGCCACAGTGTACGCGGGCACTAGGGCGTATGCGTGATTTTTGACTGTGAGTATGAATGTATGCATGAGTATTGGTTATTGTTTGTTGCTGCTGTTATCGACTGCCAAGGCAAATCGAAGTATAGGGTCTCCTACCATCGGTTGAATCCGACTGTAGCTTTCCGAGTTTTTTTTTTTCTGTAAATTTCATTGCGAGTAAATTTCTTGAATCAAATAATTTACGCAAAATCCAAGCCAGAGAAGTAAACCTAAATCATCGTGCAGGCGCCATCTTGAATTTAGAATATCCATACGCTACCTTTTGCCCTTGTTCCGTGATGATTTGCGCTTTTCGCCTGGTTCTCGGCTACTTTTGCGATTACTTTTATAGCTGCTCTGCTGAGGCGTGGCATCACTGGGTGTTCTGCTCGGTTCGATTGCTGGCGTTATCGTTTTCAATACTCGCGAGGAGGATTGACGAGGTTTGCTACGCTTCTCGGTGTGGCTAACTGATGCGAGTACTTGTGAATACTTGCTTGATGGCTTAATGCCTGAAGTCGATGATTTTTTTGGGAATACAGAACTGGTATGACTAAAGCTGTTATCGCGCTTTGATTGGTAAGGTCGTGGTCGATCCGCATCGTTACGCGATTTTAAATTCACCAGACGGAATGTTTCCTCGGCGAACTCTTCAGGTTGGCGCGAGAGTAATGCATATTCGGGTGTGTCTAAAATTTTAACTGGAGTATTCGATAAGGTAATGTGATTATTGTTTTGAAATGTGGTTTCTTCTTTGAAACTGGTACTGGTGGCAATCAATGGCGTTGGCTTTATGCCGCTCTTGCTTGTCTCATCTTTATGCAAATGGGGCCTAGTTTCGATAATGTTCAATGGGGCGCTGGTTTTGTTCACAACAATTTCTGAAAACACAAATCATTAATGCAAATGGGTACGATTACTTTTGAAAATGTTACAATTTGACGGGTTTACAAGGGGTTTCAATCAAAATTAATTATCAATTCATTTACTACTCACCGTGTGAAGGTGAACTTTGGGGCGAGAAGACCATAACCGTATTGCCTATAGTTGTTGTAAAGTCCAAAAATCCGTACACTGTCTGCGTTAATTTCGGAACCTCATCTCCAGACACTGAACTAACAAATAATTTGTCTTAAAAATGAATAAAATTAAGTTTAATAGAAAACATTTTAAATCGAATAAAGCATTATATACATAGTTAATTAAGTACTACCTACCGGACAGGACCAGGTGAAAAATCAGTAAGTAAAGCAACATTTTGAGTTTTGAATAAATGATTTCGCGGATTCAATTCATAAGTTAGTCAGACTGTAAAAATATCAAACAATTTGATATAATTAATGTATAATCGTATTAAATCAGATTGGTTTAATATTAAATTCTACCTTATGTATGGATAACTTGATATCTCACAAGTTACTTATTATTATTATTTATTATTATTATTATTATTATTATTATTATTATTATTATTATTTATTTATTTATTATTTATTTAGTGTTGACTTAAAGCAATCGGTAAAAAGTGCAAATGAAATAAAGGTATTTTATTAATGAAAGTTGAATTTATAAAATAAATTTGAATTTGAATCAGCAATTTAAACAGACTTTTGCATATTTTTTGTTATTCAAATAAGTGTATGTACATACATACATATGTATGTATGCGCATAACTATGTATTTATTTATCTATCTCAGATTACACAAAAACTTAATGCGCGTTTCTCAAAAACTCCAGCAGGTGTAATATGCATTTACTTCAATTAAACCATTACAAATTGTAGTAATTAAACCAGCTTATGTATCTATGTGATGTATTATTTACATCGTACATACGAACGAATTTTTAAATGCAAACTCATAAACATAGCTGCAGTATACGTATAAGAAAATGATTGCTACGTTGCTGTTGCCACTTTTGCACCTATACATGCACACATACACATTATATACACATAGTTTTGAATTGAAATGCAAACTAAGCTTAGCTTCGATCCGATCGTTATGGTCTAACAAGACCTGCCACATACAAACCCGTATACACTGGTAGAAATGTGTGTGTATTTGTATGCATTCATTTATGTAAATGCATATTTTAATGTGGGAATGGTATGTTGTTATGTGTATGTATGTATGTGCAGAAATGTTTAATGCATTTAATTATAACTTTTTCATTCAATGCTGTTTCCATTTAATATTATTTTATTTATACACAAACTTATTACCACATTATAAAAAACAATTAAAAACACTCACTTGGCTGAAAACAAACACAAAACAATAACAGAAAGCACAACTAAAAAGTAGAAGTGGTCAAAGACTGGCTATGTTTTTACCCAAACTATTGCAACCAATGTGTACACAGGTGCCAACTCCTACAAAATAGAAGAACAAAGTAATTGAGTTACATATTTTCACACACACTGCCAGTCAGCTGCCGATGTATGTTTGCGTGTGAACGTTTGTGTATAGCTTCGTTCATATGTATGAGCATATTTGGCCAGCAGGGTTACCCATGATCTGAAATCGGCTTTTTCAGACCATTGCATGTTCGTGAACAAAACTTTCAGATTCAGTTTATTTTTATATTTTATGTTTATAATACCACAGCGTTGCATGTTTTTTAATTAAAAATTTAGTTTTCAGTAGATTTAATTTACATTAACAAATAATTTAAACCCAATATTATTTTACTTGAGGAGTAATATCAACACATATTTAATGCATACATTTAATTTAATACCGAAATAAAATATTTGTGTAAAAATAATTAATTTTATTCTCTATTTTTCTATCATCTCTACTTTAAAGGTATGAACTTAGTATATGTAAGCTTGATACATATCTCTACTTTAAATTTTATAAATTTTAATTTAATTGCCTTAAACCTTGATCAATTTTAATTAAAAATTTGTTTTATATATTTCTATAGAAAGATAAAAAAATATTAATTAATAAAAAAAGCACAAATATAAATTTGAGCGAATAGTCCTCTGAACTCTATTAAAATAAATACATACATTAATTAATCATAAAACATATATTTTATACGGACGTTTTGTAGTGACATTATTGGATCAAAAAGTTTGGTATGTGTTTCCTTTTTGGCTGTTAATAAAAATATAGATATTAAGGGAACAGATCCTAAGTTTGTACTTTTGAAAATAAAGACAAAGTGGGAGTAAATAGTAAGGGGCGTAGATAAACCGTCAACTTAAGAGCTATGTATTGCCAACTTGCCAATGTAAAAACAGTTTTTTTTTTTTTTTTGAGTTAAGCTGTGTGACACCCTACTTTCGTTTTCATTCATAATATACGGTATAAACTGTTAAGAGTACTTTCAAATAATTTAATAAACTAATAAAACTGACGTAGTATGTACATATATACATATATTTTCTTAAACTTGGATTTGTATAACAATAATAATTCAAGGTCAGTTTCCAAAATAAAGTTCACACTACTTACAGAAGTTAAATCAAACAATAACATTTCAATAATAAGGCAAATTGTTAATACAAATAAATATTTAAAGTATAAAATAAATAAATACTATACAAAATATATTTAATATAAATATTTCCTTATTTATTTTTGTGTGATTTTATTATTTCAACTAATAAACTTTAATTATGCTAAGTTTCGATTTAAATAAAATTCAAATGAATGAAAATTCAAGTATAAATTCGTTAAATAAAATTAAAACTATTAATACTTACTTTTATTAATTAAATATTAATTCATTTTATTAATTTACATTTTTCTTGCAATAAGTAATATATTTAAAAACCAATTGACGACAAACACAATTCGTTTTCGATAATTATCGATTATTGATATGTTGTTTCAAAGAAAAAGTAATGACAAAAAACAAACTTTGAGAGAAAGAATTATTATATATTGAAAACATATTCTTATATAATAATAATTACAAACAATAATAACAAAAGTAATTGTTGATTTGTTAAAGTGTGTTGTATTTGAAAACCAATGGTAGCGTAAGTTTTATTCAACGTGAAATGCTAATAGTAGACTGCGTCTGCCTATCGATAATTTCGTATTTTATGTGTTGAAAACGTCTGCGGGCAAAATATCAAAATTGAAAGCCAGTTTCTGAAATTGATCTCTCAAACAAATAGATATATTGAATGAATATGTTATTTACTATTTTAAGAGCTCATATATCTGTATTTGGTAAGCACACAAGAAAACAGCAGCCGAGTCCACTCGATTTTAGTGAGCAATTCTGCAAACAATTAAATATGCGCTTCAAAGAGAACTTATAACCAAAGATACAAACGATTTTCGAGTTAATTGATTCAGAAATCAATGCACTTATATTATATATATATATGTATATATATATATGCAAAAATATTTATTTTTTAATACAAAATATAAAACTTTAATATCTAGTATAATGGTTCACACATAAAATATTATTAATTTATTTTATACCATTCCAAATCATCAGGTTTGTGGGAAGACGGTGTATTAATGATATTTTGGGTAGTATCATTAAAAATATTGCTGCAAATATTATCTCTGATCTGTAAAAAGAAGAGCAAACACGAAAAAGAATTTTATCAGCAGGGCATGAGATAAAAAAATATAAGATAAAGAAAGAACGGTTCCACTCTAGAGTTTTCCATGAAAATGTTAGCCTTGGAGCAGGGTCATATCCCAAAAATTTTTCATTTATCTCACGTAGAAAAAAGAAAACGGGTCTTGTGTAATGGAATATAAATCGATATTGTACAGAAATTGAAAGATTTATTTACCTGAAGAGACGATACTAAATTATCGGGGCAGTCTAGCAAACTAAGTCCAGTTTCTGTTAAAAATCAAAAATTAAATAATAAAGGATTAAAAACTCTAATATCGTATATTAATATATTTCTACGTACGGATTCTTGGATCGTTCCACGAAGTTGTTCGATCAATATGATTTATGAAATAAATATCTCCGGACTCAGTAACAGCTTGTTCCCATCCATCCGGTAGTGGGCCAAGGTGGCTACCAACAGTCGGAGCGTTTGATTCTTTCGCATTGTGTATTATATCTGCAAGAAATGGGAAAATTTTAGTGAATTAAAAGCGTTCTTGAGAAAACATACCTTCTATAAGAAAAGGAAATTTACAAATATAAAATTCGAATAAGAAATGCTAAAATAAGAGTATTTTTTTTTAGGTCGGTCATGACTCTTTCCCTCGTACCTCATCTCCTGTGCATCTAGAGCTACAGTCGTTTGCAGTCGACAGTAGAATACACTGCACAAAGCTCAGCTTGATTATAAAGAAGAACTACTACTAATAAACAAAAAGCAATTTCAACTTGTAGAAATTGTTACTTTGTCCAACTTCTTTGTTTATTATCGGATTATAAAAAGCTTGCAATGGAGCCTAAACATAGTTTCAAGTGTGTTTGTACCGAATTTAAAACTTTAGGCGTATTATTGTGTATGTTAATCGTTTTTAATTAATTGGCATTAGCTTAAAGACTGTACACAGTTTGTACACAGTTATGTTACCCCTTCCATTACACTGACAAGGCCAATAAGTGAATAGTAATTTACAGATAATAATAATCGTTCACAGATAATCAATAAAAAAGATTTATCATGAAGTTAGTCATTACAAATACAGGATTGATGTTGATCAAAGACATAAATGATAATCATACATATAATTATAATTATATTTTAGCATAAGGCGGTGTTTGTGAAATGCATAAGCTAAAATCTTATTGGGGAAGCCTACCGATTGGTTTGATCCTATCGGAAATACCTCGTTGTTGGCGATATTGAATTCTTGGATCTTCCCATTGTGTTGTTTTTGTTGTATGGCTATAAAATAAAAATAAATCAAAAGAATAATTATAATTTAAAATCAAAATAAATAATATGCAAAATGAAGTTGAGTAATATTGTGATAATTGAAGTATTCATGTGTAGTCTTAGTTAAACCTAAATTTGTTCACTCACTTCAAGTAGTAAATTTGCCCATCGTTAGTTTTGGCCTGTTCCCAGCCAGGCGGCAATGCTCCCAGTTGGCTCTGCAGTTGAATTGGACTCACAACATCATAGGATCGCTGCTTTTTATGTATACTTTGAGTAGACAATGGGGCTTCCTGTGCCTGTGTAGCTGCCATGCAAGTGTTGATGACATCCAATTCAATGTTATTGGGCGTACTGTTGGTGAACTCCACACTGTTCTCGGGGTATGAGGTGGGGGGAACTTGGTTGGTGGTCGCGGCACTTGACTCATTCGTTGGACGCGTGCGAACATTATAGTTCTGCTGGAGAGATGCTGGACTGCTTCTAGCGCGAAAGTGAGTTATGGGTAGACGACTTTGTGATGGCTGGTTCTGTGAGAGGGTCGCCTGTAGATCGGATTGGGGAGTCTTGTTGATGTTGGTTTGAGAACCGTCGTATGTGGAATCAGCACTATTTGCTCGAGAATGCACGGGAGCAGGTGGATTGAAAAAAGAGTTCGGCAGCTTGCGCATACGAAATGGCAGCTGTAGTGGTAGTTTTGCGTCGCCTGGATTTAACACGCTATCAAATAAGGCTTGCAAGTTGTCGTCGGAATCTTGATTTACTCGCACAACAAGATTGGTTGGTAATTTAGTGGGCGATAACATGTCCTCATCGTCGATTTCCTTGTCGCTAATGCTGCTGGTTTTATTGCTTAATGCCATCGTTTAGGTATGTGAAGTGAAATAATTGTTTAGGTATTCAAATATGTTTGGGCAAAACAATTTATGAAAATTTATCAGATTTAGTATTGTATGTCCATTTGATAAATACGCTTAAGTCACTTCATTATTAAACGCCACATGAATACTCAAAGTTTGCTTAATTTCTCGTTTCCATGATTAATATGTAGAAGTTAAACAATATTTGTTATATATACATATATATATTATCCCATACGCAACAGAACTGCCAACATAACACAAGTTTTGATAAAGGCCATCATCCATTGGATGGGGTGTAAAAATATCGATGGGGAATGTTGAGGCATTGAATTGAATAGTGTTTACACTTGTTTATCGATATGTGTCTCCACCTGCTGAAATATTGCTACAATGTGAATAGTTAGTGGGCAAAAATAGTTAAATGCATTAAAAATTAATCTATTCACGGAACTGAACAAAAAGTTGAAATACAACCGAAATTAAAATTTTTCTGTTAGGTATAAATATGAATTTTGTTTCGATAATAACAACGAGACTTTGCTTATTAGTGGAATACCTAGTAGCATGCAACGCTATGGAACAAAGGAATTTGGAACACTGAAAATGTAATTTTAAGTTTTTCTGTTGAAAATAATTTTAAAATCACACTTGTAAATTCGATAGTGGACAAAAAATTAATAAAAAAAAAATTAAATGGCATGAAATACATATATGAAGAGTATTATTTTAACAATGTGATGTCTATATAAATAATAAAACTTATTTGTTTTCTAGTCGCCCTTCTTTCATTAGCAAACACTAATTTTATTTGAATTATTAGTCAACATAGCCACAATTTCCAAATCACATCCGAATCTTGAAAGACGGGCAAATGTTTTATTTAACGGAAAACCCCAATGATTGGGCCGGTTTAAGCAGGGCATAGCCTGTCTTAAGCAAGAAGGTGAAATTTTGAGCTTAAAATCTAAGTGTATATAAACAAAACACGCTAACGCCATAAAAGGGAAGCCAAGTAAGTTGCAAATAAAATTGCGTCAAGCGTAGCTGCACAAATAAAGCTGCATGTGAGACTAACAGAAGAAAATCTCTTCATTCAATTACGCAAACCAAAAAATTACATTTGCCGAAAAACAAAAAGAAATTATGATTGATATGTACTGCTGAAAAATGATTTTTAACTCTAGCCCCTCTTTAGCTTAAAAGCCTATTCCCAGATAAAATAAATTCTTATTATCGGAAAATTATTATTATTTTCACAGAGTTTCATACCGTCAATGTGACCCTTTGAACCACATTTGGTCACCATCTTATGAGCCGCGTTTTGTTTGAAATCAACGAAAATATAATATAAAATTGAATTTTATAATTAAAAGTGCAAATATATTGTCTTTGCGAATATGATTTTCTTGACTTTTGAATTTTAAATACATAGCTATATGGCCTTTCACTTCACTGAGCTTTGCGGAATATTTGACTGTTCATTTTTTCGTTTATAAGAGCAGCTGTTTTGAGGGCTGTACGCATGCCACTATCGCAACTATCGATAATTTTTCTGACCTTCATTTATGACGTGGTGGGAATTTAAAAACGGACGAGCGAACTGAGAATTTATGACAGTTGTTTTTTTTAATGGGGTTGTCATTAAAATTCAGTTTCCACTCATCTGGGAACAGGCCTTAAGAATGCAGAATCCGCTCATGTGGGAGCACGCCGTAAGCCAATTACAAATTTGGGCTCAAAGACACCAAGTGTGACAGCCGTGTTTTAAATATTATACTATATTGGACCAATTCTCTAAATATATTTGTTGTTAAAAAAGGCTAAGTGGTTGTAAAACTCTCTTAAGTCTGTTTTATTTTCATATTAATTTTTTTTTTGGGTGAAGAGGCAAAATTACACTCTGCAAATAATAAATTCTATGCCTTTTAATTAATTTTTTAAAACAAAATAAACAAAATCAAAGTCAATCAGATTTTAGTCGATTTGCAAATTCAATTTGTTGAATTTCCCTCCACTCTTTTTTAGGTTTCATCCGTTTCAGCTGTCCATCCCAAACCAAATCCACCAAACCGCCCTGTTTGGCGATAACACCTTTCACACGATTAGCAAAATCTATTGCCGACTCTCCATCCTGGCGGTACATAGGAGGAAGGTACCAGACATCACAAACAATAGCCCATGAAGTCATCATCATGTAAAGATACTGCATCATTGAATACTTGGAACTGTTCCAAAAAGCATCGCCAAATCTTGCATCATATCTGGAATGATAAAGATTATATTGAAAATGTTTAAAAAAAAAAAAGTTAATAATATTAACTTTATGGCTACTGGATAGATGACTCCGCCAACTTCAAAGCTGCCTTTTTTAAACTGCATAACAGATGTATTATTTATGCAGGTTCCCTCGGGGAATATGAGTATTGGCGGGTTGTTTGGATCGGATACGTGCTGCTTTAATCTTTCGGCAACTAGATGCCGATCCTTTGCTTCTCCTCTTTCAAACCAAATATGCGGCGATGCTCTCGCCAACGCTCTCTGCAGCACGCCAAGAAAACCACCATGTCGCTGGCCGATCTACAAAAATATGCACCTTATCAGTATTATATAGAAGTATATGCAAAACCAAACCATTTTAATAAACATAGACGCAAGGACAAACAACAAAAGCTCGCCTTCATTTCGCACGATTAGATAGGTTGATTTATGGCAAAATGTTATCGATTAGCACTAATCGCAAATTTAAATGATCGATGCGTATAGATTGAACGATATACAAGATATATGGAACAAATACGCGGATGAACAGGTTGGATAGCTAATCAATATTTATCGATATATACATATTATGAGCGTCGATTACAATAAACCAGATGTGGTTAATGAAGACACTAACGGCTGAAATTAATTCCACAGACAATGAATTGCCGTTGACTGCAAGTAATTAACCTTCACCACTGACTACTTACTCTTCGAGCGCTATTTATCATATGAATTTCATCTATAAAAGTTTTAAAAATTCGGATATTAGTCATTTGCACCGAACTTTATATCTCAGATATTATAATTAATTATCTGTATTTTGCGTTTGCAAATCTAACTGTAATAAAATGTGTTGAATGTTCATTTGAGCAGACTGATATATATATATATATATATATATATATATATATATATATATAATCTATTGTACATTATCGTATGTAGGTCTTCAACAAAGTTGTTCTGTATGCTAGAATGGTTGAAGCAGATATTGAAGAAAAATCAACCTGGGATTTGTTACAGGGTATTGCGATGTCAATTCCAAACTTCTCTAAAAAACAATATAAAAAATGCGTTATAGTTGATAAACAGTTCTTACCAGGGAATAGTTTGTATCACACATGAGTACGAGTACATCGATGGGGCTTGTATGATTCGCCACACATATACCTGAAGACGGTCGATTATCCTCATTATGGTATGTGATAACAGCAGAGATGGCGCTGGACAGAACACCAAAGCAATGCGCAAGTACCTTACTCACAATAGCACGCTTTGTTTCGCCTTCCTTGAGATTTCCTACAGCAGCTGTGCAAAATGTTAACCATACTACCTAAGATTGCATGAAACAAATAGGCGCGAGTTGAGACAAGTTGATAATATGATAAAATGTTGATTGTTGATTACCAGTTACATCTAAATACACTGTAACGAAATCAACCCAAGTTTGTGCAAACTGCGAAATGTATGTAACAGGCAGAGAGTGGTGTGACACGGACACTTGGATTTGGCTCCGTTTTCGAATATTACATTGGGAATTGTTCATTTAACAATAAGTTAATTTAAATCATCAAATTAATGTACCAGGTTTGAAGATAATCTCAAGGAAGATCACTATACCTCAATCACAAAAATATATTGGGGCAACAATTCACAGTAAACCCTCCTAATAACTGCCGATTCCACTGGTACTTATATCTATTAGTAGACTATACTATATCTAGAAGTACTTTATCTACACAGAAAAGAAACAAGAGCAAGAATATAGAACAGAAACAATTTAATACTTATAGTTAATTCAATTAATGGCAAAAACAAAAACTATTCAACTAAAATTAAAAAAAAATAAAATAAAAATATTTTTTCATAGTTTGTGAAGGCTTCAGTTGCTCTGGCTGCAGACTTACTTCTAATAAAAGAAATAAATACGTTTGCGACTATAATTGAGATGAGAACTTCTACAATATATAATTTCCAGTTTCTCTCCAATTTGCATTTGTTTCTACAGTATGAAATTCAATGATAATGACGTATATATTCCTTACTTTGCAATATACATAATTTAAAATAAAATAATATGAAAACAGTAAATATAATTGCTGTATATTTTATTGTCTGACAACTAGAAGAAGTTGTTTAACATTTATCAGTAGACTTAGTCGACGAATAGAAGGATTGTAAACCCTCCAAACTACATATTACAATTTAATACTTTAATGTAAATAAAATAGTAATTTAAATTGAAATTATGCTCAAAAGCTAAAAGAGTAAGTGTGGGGTTAATTGCTTTTTTCAAAGAATGTCTTTCACTAGATGTAATCGTTATGGCTGTTCGAAATTAATGAAGCGGCAAATAATAGTATTTCCTCTTACCTGATGTAAATAGTTAATTAAGCACAATCAAAACAAATGTAACAAACAAATACACATGTAAATTATAATGTTAATTAACAAAACTTCAAACTGCGGGGACAAAGGACGGACGCATAACATATAATATACAAAATTGAATGTAGGTTTTGGTACGTTTCGTATTGAATTTTGCAAGTTTGAAATGGAGTTTTGGCGCTATGACTTTCAATTTTGTATTTTAAACATTTATATAAAATAAATCGGCATTCTCACCAACGAAAATGTACAGTCTGTTGATAAGATAGCCACATCCAACGGGGAGGTATGATTGGCTACACAGAAACCAGAAGTTTTGGGCTTATATTGCTTATTATGGAAAGTGACAAGGGACGACAGGGAGTTCGATATGAGGCGAAATGTTATCTTAAAAGATAAATCCGCAAAGGGTTGCCGCAAAAATCGGAAAGGTATTAAAGCCACTAAAGTGTTTGAAAATACTGTAAATAAAACCTAAGAATCAAAATAAAATTTAATTTGTATTAATTAGATTCATAGTAAGTTTCCACTCTGGATGGGACAAAGTATGTGAAAGTGGAATATAATAATATGAGCAGTACAACAAATACAAATAACAGATGAACCTGACGGTATCTGTCACACCTCCTCCTCTTACATACATTTGCACAATGATTATACTATATGTAATACATATTGTTGAAACACGCTTAGAGTAGTCACAACTCAATATAACTGCAAGTTTCCAAGTCTTAAGATTCAGTCTTGTTGAAAGCGTTGAATATAAATAGAATTACCAGCGGTAACCACGCAATTGATTGCGATCTATGAGCATTTAAGACCCTTGAGTTATGACCCTGACTATAAACGTGTATGATATATCCGATCATGATAACCGAAGTTACTTATCAGCAGGCACCATAAACTTGCTAACGCACACTGGTTCCAAGCCCGATGTTCTATGTAATTACGCAATTAATAACGTTATTTATTAGTCTAATGTTTGAGCTAACAACTGACCTTAGTGTTCTGAGGTAACGAGTAGCAAATACATTGCCCAGATTGAGCTTCGTTTCATTTCATTTCTTTACTCTGTACAAAACTCTCTAATAACCTTAAATTTGGGACCAGTGTGCAGCGCAAGGTGCACTTATTAATGGATACAAATGAGTTAAGTTCATAATTATACGTACACCAATAAAGCATACTAAAACGCGCAGTGGCATGAGTATGGTATATCGCACTGCGAATCCAAACATCCATATAAGCGTTATTTTCCACGATATAAATTCGTAATGTCGATTTGTACGCGTTAGCATATTCCAACTTTTCAGCTCCTCGGCCTCAAAACGCGATGTGACATCATCTTCAATGATGGCTTCTACGCCAGATTTAACATATTCCAAGCAGTTCTCAAACGCAAAATAAAATTCATCCTGAAAACATGAAAGCAAAACGTTAGAGACATTTTTTCTTCAAGGTTATAGATAGATGATTTCAATTACCTTCTTTTCAGAATTGGTTTTATCAGTTGTGGTTTCCTGTGCCTGAGGCAGAAGCACTGCATCACGATTGATCAACACTGATCCACTGGATGTTTCATTTGCATCTCCACTGTCTGCATTCTCCGCACTAACTGTTTTGTCTGTTGTGGATTTCTCTTCTTTGGGAAGTTTGTTATTGGCCTCCTTTGAAGCTGTTTCAATACTGATGCGGCCATACTGAAAGAATTACATATCATGTTGAGGAGCGTACTTCAGTATATTTGAGATTATAAGATAATAGTTTCAAAGAAATTGTCCCTTGGCGCCAAAGCAGTAAAACAGTGTGTGTACATATGTAGGCATATTGTGTGAACGGAATGTCTCTAGACCCGCCGATTACCAGGGTGAACTTTACACTTATAACGATAGAGCACTTTAGCGTCATTTGCTTGGAAACAGCCTTGCCTTGCCGCACTTTGTTGTAGTGTGTTACTCATCCCCTGTACTCTGGACTGTGCCTACCACTGCCAGCAATACCTTTTTAATTTCACATTGGTATGTACATACATATGTACATATGTATGCACATAAGTTATTGCAACTAGCTATATTTATGAACCTTTTAGCTCAGGTGTAGAGAGCAACGATCTGTGCGTATTTGTATTCCTAAACATACCTATACATATATATCAAAATAATACATACATAAATACACATATATTTAGCTTGTTGTGTTGATTTTATTTACCTCAAATATCTTTAAAAGAAGGTTTACGTATGCCTTTCGTACACCGACAGATTTGTTGATGGCAGATAACAAAACCAGAAAGGACACAAATCCCACAAATGGAATCCAAAAAATACTCAGTATTCCAAGTAACATTATACTATATTTGAAAGAATTTATTTAAATCCAGCAGACGAATTAAACAACATCCACTTTCCTTAACAAAAATAATTCTAAACAGTAAGAACAAGAGCTGCCTTTTGGTTCGGAATCAGTTCGATTCATTTGAACAGAAAAATTACTGGTTCGTGCATGGAGCCTATCGAACATGATATGTTTATACGCACTTCTACTGTTTTTAACATTTAAACTAAGTAAGCTATAATCCAAAAATAACTTAATTGAATATGATTTTAATATATGATTTATTTACACAACAAATGTTGCGGGCTGCTACTGTCAACGATATTTAACTCATGATGGATTTTTTTCAAATTGACTGAAAATACTAATTTTTGTTAGTTCACCATTTTTTTTAAATCTTTTTCTACTTTTAATTTTTTTTAAATATTTAAGTATTAAAAATGTACTAATTTCTAGGTTAATTCATTTATTTTCAAAATTTTTGATGTGGTCAGCGATACATGTATCCACTATCGAGTTCTTGCAAACCTAAGCGACACAAATAAAATAATATAAAATAAACCCGTGCCAACGTTAGCTTTTGCGTATTTGCAAAATTCATGAATAGCGTTAAGAACGTAGTAATAACCGATTTTTCATTCTATTAATGAAGCATATTTTTGTAAAAAAGTATATCGTGCAAAATTCTCAACTAAAAAACTACTAAAAAATCGTGTCAATCAATGATATCAATAACATATAAATAAAGCAACTGTAGAAATTTAATCTATATAAATGACTTTTTTATAAGCTTCTTTATAAACATAAAATAATCAATAGAGAAAAGATGGATCTGCTCGTAAAAATGATTTGCAGCCAATAAATAGCCAATATCTTTTTCTTTTTGACTTGACTTCAATTTAAAAAAAATGTCAACGGAAATAACCACAATGTTTACAGAAAACAGCTGATGATGAATGCGAATGCTTTTAGCATTACTGCGATAACGATCACTTGTTATTTAATCATTTTGAGGTTAGTGAGGATTTCATATTATGGAACCAAGTTTAAGATTTATCGATACAATGTTATATCGATGAATTTGGCTATCATCAAGAGGCAGAAACGGCACCCATTATAATTTACAAAGTTATTTAAAACAAATATTTATTTTAGTTAATTATTTTTAGGAATATGTACATTTACACGTTTTTTTTTTGGTTTTGTTTACAGATGTGGTTCGTTTTTATATCGAGCAAATATTTCACTTTTAAATAAATCGAATTTCTTGCGATTCGCATTATTTTGTTGTTCTCTCCAAGCGGGTCTTGCTTGTTTTCTTTGAAGACCCCAATGACACGTGAAAACTGGAGAAAGAACATAGAATTTATATCCAGCAACATACATTTCGTATACCTAAAAAAAATACACAATTGTTATTAATATAATTTGCTTCATAAATTTAAAAATTATTCTCAAATATATATATATACTTGTGAGTTGCGTGTAAATCCATAACCAATAAATCGTTCGTCATGTATAGGAGCAGTATCTTTGGTTATGTAAAAGGGTTCATATAAAAACTCAAAATTTGTCACTGTGTGACTAATACTGACTGTAGTTTCTTTTCGCTTGGATGAAAACCATCTGTAATTAGATCAATAACGAAAATAACGTAAGAAAATTAATCTTAGGAAAGCCAACACAGAATATTAGATTTATATATTTTTAACCGAATCATGCAAGGATTTCAAATCTTTACTTAACGTAATTCATTATTCGTTAATTCCATATACTTACTTTGAGAAATTTGTCGCATATTGGTTGTATATGAATACTTTTTCATGAAACGGTCTAGCTAATCCCTTTTTAATAAGTCCGTAAAGAGACTCTTTTGATCGTGGAAATGTTGCTCGAACATCGATTTCAAATGTGGGGATCACATAGGCGCAATTTCCCTCGCAAAGTGCGGTTTTGAAAAACTTATTTAGTTGCGCCACACTGTCAATACTGGGTATTATATCTACATCGGTAAGAAAAGTGTATTTCGATTGGCATCCTTTGCGCGCAACATTTCGCATATGATTTTGGGGATATGTGTTTCTTTGTCGCCACTCTAATGTCTTCACTGTTCGTAACTTTAATAGAGACTTTAACGTTTTCTCAGGATGCTGGCAATTGTACTTAGTTTTGATATTGATCGATTCGGTCACTATCTTTGGCAGATCTTCGTATTCTCGTGGAAATATTATATGAAACGTGGTATTTTCCTTAATATTTGCGAAGCAAAGACGCATATATGTGACAAAATATCTTAAAATAACGTACTCTTCATTTCCAGCCGAAAATAATGCTACGGATATAGGACCTCGCCAGTTTTCTGCAACCTGTGGCAAAGAGTATAGTCGCTCCACGGAGCTTTGCGTTGCGAGGCAAATCAAGCCATTTTTCGAGGATTCAGCAAACTGATCTCCGACTACGGAAAAGTCTTTTATTTTATACAATTGCTGGTTATCCCAACGGCCATATCCGAAGTCGATATTCTCAAACGTTAATAGTGATTCACTACTGCTAGGTATCTCATCAACATTTTTTGACACTGATTCAGGCTCTTTATATTCAACATCGGAATGATACGGACAGTTTAACGGTACAGCAGGTTTTATTTTGTTTGCAGCAAGCGCTGGTCGCTGAGTGCTGATTCGATGGCTCTCATAATATACAGAAGGTGAATAAAGTCTAACCAGCCAAAGGATGTTCATTGACAGCATTATAAGTACGATCTTAATCATACTGCAATTAAGCATACGAAGCTGAAAATAAATGCGAAAATTAAAATTAACGGACGCACAAATTTGTTGATTCAATTGTGCACTGATTTATTAATTGGCTTTGAATTCATTAAGCACCATCAAATGCAGTGTACATACAAACTCCAAGGTTAACGTAGTAAGGCAAATTATTCAGTATCTTAATTTAAAAAAAAATCAAAATAAAACTATTTTCTAAATAATATTATATGTATACCGAGCTTACCATTGTTAGTCAGTATTGTAAACAGCAAACGCCTGATGCCAAAAACTAAACATATCTAGATATGAACACATGAATGAATGTAAGGATACATATGCATAAAACACACAGGACGTACAGGACGTAGAGATGGAAGCGCATCGATAATTTTTTCACGGAATGTGCTGTGCATTGAACATTTAACTTTAGACCGGGCACACAAATGAATTATTTTATTCTTAATTTCAATAGCTTAAGTCTGTAGGTTTATAAATGAAATAAATTATTAAATAATTTGTTTTCAAATATTAATTAATTGCATTAATTCATTTGATAAAAATACATTTCATTACAACGTAAAATTCTTATTAGACTTCTTTCCGATTGGTCTTCAATCGATAATTGCGTGACTAATGTTAGTACTTTCCACATATATTCATCACAGTCACACTTATATTTAATCGATAAAAATAGCAAAGTAATCATAGTTACTTGTTATAAATATTGTTTATACGCATGAGTGAATGGTATTTGTGAAGAAGTCGAGTTAAAAACAATATATAGAATAATATTCTTCAGACGTTCATATGTATATACAAAAACTTCGACACATATGTACATATGCGCTTGCTGCAATATTTTATTAAATGACAAATCTAAGAGAAAGTAACAATCCATTTTATTACAAGTGTTTTTAAAACGGAGTATCTCGTGTTTGTGCCATAAAGCTTACGTCTTCCTCGAGAGAAATAATTAAAACTGACGGAGAAAACGTAAACAGAACTCTTATCGTACAGACACTAAGGCAAAATGGCAGATTTGGAGGCTGTTTTGGCTGATGTCAGCTATTTAATGGCCATGGAAAAATCGAAGTGCACACCAGCCGCAAGAGCCAGCAAAAAATTAATTTTGCCAGATCCCAGGTACCCACTTTGAATCATATATGCCTGAATATGAATGATGTATGTATGTATGCATTCATGGATATAGTATGTATGCGAGTAGTTTTAAAATCTTCGAGTTGCATATGTATGGGTATTTAGGTATACAGGTAGCTATTTGTATGGATATGGAAATACGTGCGTGTGTGTGTGTGTGGTTGGTATTCATTTAAAACATTAAAAATCTAATTTAAAATGTAATTGCAATACAAACGAAAATATATCCATACATACACACTCACTGGCGTACACACACAGATTGTGTATATGCATGCATGCATACATACATAGCTATATATATGGATGTACTCGTACGTATACCAGCACACAGGGTGGATGATGAATATTGAGAAATTCTTCGGCATGTCGTAGGTGAAATACCCTTGAAAATCGTACTATTGACACTGTGCAAAGCTTTCCAAATTAAATTAGGTTAATAAGCAAACATATACATACATATATATGTATGTATTCATACAGTGGGCCAAAGATATTATTCACCTGAACATTTAGAAGGGCTTAGATTGAAAACTTTTGCACTTATCCAAGAAATGCTAAGCGCCTGCGAGCCGAATAGACCCTATACATGTATGGAATTAAAGATTTAAACGCGGCTGCGTATGTTTGCACAGTGTCGTAGCAGCTAAGAATAAAGTCTGCGGTCTGCTGGATTGTGGGATCTTATTCTGCTACAATCGAATTTGTAATAAATACGAGAATAATATTCTTCTTATTATACGCTTTTCTTCAATCTAGAAACTTTTTAGATAAGCCAGAAATTCGCATTCCTATATCATTACGATTTGCTTTAAAAGTTGAAAGGATATACACAACTTGTCCATCCGATCCTAAAGATTTCAAATTTGTCATGTAAATTTTTTCTAAAGCCTATCTTTATTTTCAATACTAATATAATTTAACTTTGAAATGTTTTCTTTTCAGCGTGAGAAGCGTAATGTATAAATACCTCGAGAAGGAAAACGAGCTCAGTTTTCACAACATTTTTAATCAGATTATTGGTATTTACTAAATATCCATTTTCAACCAGCGAATAAGCTTGAAAACTAAATTTTTATATTTGTCCTATAGGCTACTTATTGTTTAAGGATTTTTGCGAAAATGACTCCGAAGAACCCATACAACAGTTGAAATTTTATGAGCAGGTATTATAAAACATATTCAAATTATTTGGTTTGTAATTTTAATTGACTATATTTTATAAAATTGTAGATCAAAAACTTTGAAAAAACCGAATGCTATGAAGAACGAAAAAAATTGGCAAGAGAAATATATGACAATTTTATAATGGAGGAAATGCTATCTCACACATATGTAAGCTAAAATACATGCAAAGTATATGCAATATACAGGGGTGCCACAAAAAACAGTGTTTTTTACGAGTAGTTTGCAACATTCAAAAATTACATCTGTGGCAGAGTCAATTGAAATTGTGGCACGCCTGATAGTATATAATCTGTAGAGTCTTTACTTACATATATTATCTTTAGGAATACTCCAAAGATGCTGTTGCAAATGTCCAAAAGTATTTATTAAAAAATGAAGTTCCTGTGAATTTATTTGAAGTAAGTTTTCAATAGAATTGAAATCGAAGACTCATCATTTGTTACTCCTTACAGCCATATATGGAGGAAATCTTTGGCCAGCTTAAAGGCAAGCCGTTCAAAAAGTTTTTAGAAAGGTAAAATACAAAGATGTTTCAAGCTTTTACATCCAAGTTACTCACAATAATGTTTGTCTATTCGTAGTGACAAATTTACACGATTTTGCCAATGGAAGAACTTGGAGCTTAACATACAAGTGAGTTAAATCGAGTTGTAGTATATATAGTTCAGTAAATAAGGATTTTCTTTAATTATAGTTATCAATGAACGACTTCAGTGTGCACAGAATAATTGGACGTGGAGGTTTTGGAGAAGTTTATGGCTGTCGAAAGGCAGACACCGGCAAAATGTACGCCATGAAATGCTTGGATAAAAAACGAATAAAGATGAAACAAGGCGAGATGCTAGCGTTGAATGAACGCAATATGCTACAAGCAGTTAGCACAGGGGTAAATACATATAAATTCAACAGTATACAGTTAATACATTGATGTCTTTTATACATATTAGATTGACTGCCCATTTATCGTTTGTATGACGTATGCATTTCACACGCCAGACAAATTGTGCTTCATCTTAGATCTAATGAACGGAGGCGATTTACATTATCATTTGTCACAGCATGGTGTATTCAGCGAAGACGAGATGAAGTTCTACGCAGCCGAGGTAAAACAAAGTACATTAAAATATATGAAAACGAATACTAACTTGTTTAATCTTCAGGTTATATTGGGTCTGGAGCACATGCATAAGCGCTTTATTGTGTATCGTGATTTGAAGCCAGCCAATATACTGCTGGATGAAAATGGCCATGTGCGAATATCTGATCTGGGTCTGGCATGTGATTTTTCTAGAAAGAAGCCACATGCCTCAGTGGGCACCCATGGATATATGTCACCAGAAGTATTATCAAAAGGAACCTCCTATGATTCCTGCGCCGATTGGTTCAGTTTCGGCTGCATGCTCTATAAGCTGCTCAAAGGCCATTCACCATTTCGACAGCATAAAACCAAAGATAAGCATGAAATCGATCGAATGACGTTAACTATGGTATGCTATGCTCTATTTATTTGTACTTTTCTCATTATACACATACTTTCAAGGGCTAAACTTAGAGAATAGATGTCAATATTTTCATTTATGCCCCATACACATTTCAAGCATTCCCTCATAGACTTTTGAGTTTCCTCTTGACTTTTGAGTTTCCTCCTTTCAATACTCAAATGTAAACAAATCTTTTACCCAACAGAATGTTGAACTTCCGGATTCGTTCTCAGTAGAATTAAGGAACTTGTTGGATATGCTTCTGCAAAGAGATGTCCCCAAGCGTCTTGGTTGTATGGGCAACGGGTGGGATTACTAAGTCGAATTGAGTTATTGGGCTGCTTTTTCTTATGCTTCCTACTTTTACAGCGCTGACGAGGTGAAAATGCACAGTTTCTTTTCGGGAATTGACTGGCATCAAGTCTATATACAAAAATATACACCACCATTGGTTCCACCGCGTGGCGAAGTAAATGCTGCGGACGCCTTTGATATTGGATCTTTCGATGAGGAGGATACGAAAGGCATTAAGTTAAACGACAGTGATCAGGATCTCTATAAACACTTTTCGTTAACAATATCCGAAAGGTGAGTTCAATCGTGTTTTTAGAATATTAGTTTGTAATTTAATTTTATATATGTATATATATATATATTGCTAATTGCAATAACGATACAGAAAATTAAGCACTTTATACATACATATATCAACAATTGGCTTCGCCAACTCCCTTTGCAATTTCCATTAAATTCGGGATATTTTCTGGTAGTACTATTTAATATTTTTATGAAACCGATATAGTGTGATGAATTTTATAAATATATGTATATAAATAAAAATGTAGATATACATATTCATAAGTCGGTATATTTTTACAATATTTATTACTTATCACTTATTTAATCATCCATATTTTTATTTTACATATTATTCATGCGGTATTGATGTTTGTATATTGCCCAAAGTGTGTCAAATAACCCTTACATTTCCTTTTACAACAATGGCTTACAGCGTTAGTGGAGTTGTAGGTTCCACTTTACACAGTCATACTGCCCGATGCGGACAGTAATACACACAAGTATAAACTCAAATTCACAACAGGGACTAATCACTTATCACCAGCACTTAAAGACGAATTTACACTTAGGTCTTACGACTTTTTTTGGGCTACGACCTTTTATGTGTTTACACTGAAAAAGCGGTCTCAAAGAGTCGCACGTCACACACGTGTGCATTTTTTGGCGCTACATTTTGAATAGGTGTTTACAGATTAAAACTCTTTTATCAAGAAAATACGTAAACCCATTTTCAATGTGGTTTCAGAACGGATGTTTCTCGCTTGAATCGAAATCTTGTCTAATAAATTAAAACTTTTTATAAGTCTGTACATGCATACATAGAATGACAACAGTTGTCAAAGTTATAGAAACAGTATAGAAACACTAAAATAATAAATACAATAGATATTTATATCTCTTTAATAAATACAGAAGAGATAAGATATGGTTTAGATTCCCATTATATGTGTATAAAATGATATTCAATAAATAATAAATCTACAGAACATAATTACCTGTTCCCCTCTGAGAACATATCGATCAATAGCATTAAACTCATTTTTCGCTTGTTTCCATTGCATAAATTAACAAATGTTGGATGCAAATATAGTTATAGAATTTCATTTTAAGTACACATTTTCATTTATTTAAATTATTATTACTGCGCACAGAGTTATATATCGATAAATATCGAAATTAACTCACATTTTGACTAGAAAATCGATTTGCAACATAATTGAATTTTCAATCGTAAGTCCCACGACCACTCCCAATTTCAAACCCAACTGACAATATTTTGTAGGTCCCAATTTTGGTCTTACGACCTTAATGTAAACAGGGTATAAGACACACACTGCTCACCGATCCCCGATTATGACTTCAAACATTATATCGATATACCGACAAATTCGAGACATCGGTTTTGTAATATATCGGTATTTCGATATATTAGTATAACAATATATCGGAATTTCGATATATTAGTATTACAATATATCGGATTTTCGATATATTAGTATTATATATCTGAATTTCGAAATATCTGTGTGTTAATACAACGGTATTTTGATATATCGGTATTTGGATTGGCCTTACGACCTCAATGTAATCAGTGTATAACCCACACACAGCCCTCAGATCCCCGATTATGGCTTCAAACATTATATCGATATACAGATATATTTGAAATATCGGTTTTGTAACGTATCGGTATTTCGATATATTCGTTTTTCAATATATCGGCATTTTTAAATTTCGGAATTTCGATACAATGGAATTTCGATATATCGGTACTTCGACATATCGGTATTTTGTTGTATTGGTATTTCGCGAATTTAGATGTCGGTATTTCCGTAAAATGGTGCAAACAACTCTGTTCTAAATGCCCGCGATGTAAAGCTAAATTAAAGGTTCGCCTAATGAACTAAAATTAAACCCTGTCACACAATATCAGTACCGCAGTTGCCAAAAAGAAAAATTATATGTAAAATTAAAATATTATTAGATCCTGTACCTTAAAAAAGTACCAAAAGGTCTATTAAGATTGTGCAATTGACATTTGTCTGTATCAGGCAGAAGAAGGCGTGGCAGACCCCACAAAGTCTTGATCAGGGAGACAAGCTGAGTCGATATAGCCCTGTCTGTCTGTCCGTGTGAAGACCTAAATCTCGTAAACTATGAGAACTGTTTGTTAAATTCGATCAAGTTTATGTCTGATTTTTTTAGCATCGATAAAAGAGATTTATTTTTGTCTTTTGTTATTTAATTCTTTAAATTGTATTTATAGATGGCAACAGGAAGTATCTGAAACAGTATTTGAAACAATCAATGTGGAAACGGATAAAGTGGAGCAGAAGAAGAAAGCCAAACAGAAACAGCATTTTGATGCCGATGAGAAAGAATCGGACTGCATACTGCATGGTTATATCAAGAAACTTGGAGGATCATTTGCTTCTTTATGGCAAACCAAATATGCTAAATTATATCCAAATCGGTGTGCATTAATACTTGAAATACTTTGTATTATATTTATATATATTATTAATTATTCCAGCTTGGAGTTATATTCAGAGAGTGGCAACAATAAACCAGAACTTATTTTCCTGGACCAAGTTGAGGACATTTCATCAGATTTTATTCAATATAAAAATGAACAATGTATTCAAATCCGTGTAAATGACGGCAGTCGGGATGGTCGCATCATTTTAACCAATTCTGTAAGCATTTTCCGTATTAAGCCAGTGGAGAGAGTTAAGGAAATATTATTTTTTATTTCGCAGGATGAAATCGGATTAAAGGAATGGGCTCTGTCATTGAGATCGGCCCACAAAATGTCACAGGATCTTTTAGGATCCATGGCCAAGAAGGCGGGCAAAATCTATGGCAGTGAGCGCGATGCAAATAAATCAATGTATATTCTAGGTGGAAACTGTTCAGCAAAGTCGTCAAATGGCTCTAATTAAACATAACGTATTGTATGAATGAAATTTATTATATTTTATAATAGGTTTCCTGCTCCGAAACTCATTACTATAAATAGTTTCAATCAATGTGGAAGAAAATGTCCTAATAAAACACATCTTGTAACATCACTGTGACGAATCCTAGAAATTCGATAACTGTCAACTCATTTCGCTTGTCATGTTTCTGCTTTTCAGCATTAATCGGTTTAACTATGCCCGGGGAAAGCCGGATAATGTGTATACACAGTCCAATATGCAAATAATCTCACAACTGCGCATAAACATGCAAAGCAAAACATAAAAGTGCAGCGCTTTTATTCTCATGTGGACTCTTGGATACTCTTTTAATCTGTTTCAATAGTTATGTAATAATTAGTTATTATTGATCAAATTCGGATTTGGGATGTTGATTTACTGAGCAGAGACTGTGCGTGTGAAAACATCGCTGCCAGGCAAAACGCACATGTGATAGGAATTATGAATTTTGAGCACCACTGATTAAATTTAAGTTACTAATGCGACTGTACTGAGTATCATGAACAAGTTAAATATAACACAACCATTTTTTATAACGGAATATATAATACTCTTTCATATTGCATTTATTCCTTCCGAAAATTCATAATATCCTTTTGTTAGGGTAGACGGTAAAAACGGTTTCCATAGCTACATAGACTTAGCAACGTAATTGATGGTGTTTTTTATATTTCGTTCTTGGTTACTAGGAGAGACTAAGTAAGCTCTATGCATTATCCTTAACAACATGCTTTATTTCAGAGTCATCAAGAATGTGCGCACAAACTTAGCTTAACGATGTGGTCAAGGAATTTGTTTTTCGTTCTGTTTTTCTACGCAATTATTAATTTCTATTACAAATGTGTGAATTGTGTCGATGCACCATTCATACATATACCGGGCAATGGCGTGGTATCGGGAATGTATTTGAAAATGTATCGAACGCAGAATATTAAGGCGTATCTGGGCATACGATACGCACATGCCTCAAGATTTGCGCCGCCAGATGTTGAATTACCGCCATGGAAAGGAGTATTTAATGCCACTTCATTTGGGTCCAACTGTTGGCAACAGTCACGAGTTTCAACTGGAGAACCATTAGATAGAGTGCAGCAGGTTTTATCCGGAGAAATGCTCTCTGATGGCGTAGCTAGTAAATATGATGAAAACTGCTTAAACCTAAATATATTTGTACCTGACGGTGAGTTTGATTATAATTAAATATCAATTTGAGATTCCCTTATTTATTATATAAATAGCAGCATGCTGTTATTTCCCCTACATATTCACTTATATTTTAAAACCACTCAAATTCCACTTCTGGAATTTAGGTGGTTTAAAAGTGAAAGTGCAATACTACTAGGATAGTGTCATATATTGACTAAATATACTAATCTATTTTATTCAACTGTTACTATAGCAACAAATTCAATTGTTATTTACTATTTTAGTTTAATCGTGTTTCAATTGCTTCGTTATAGGACCACCTGAAGTCGACGGATATGCGGTGATTGTTTGGATTCACTCTGGAAATTTCTCTTCGGGAAGTCCATTTGATGTCCAACCATTTCAATTAGTTTTTAAACAAAAGGTTATTGTTGTTACATTCTCATATCGCCTGAATATTTTCGGATTTTTAGCAACCGACGATGGCGAGGCGCAGGGCAACTACGGCTTAATGGATCAGTCTGCAGCCCTATATTGGGTAAAAAAGAATATCAATTATTTCGGTGGGGACGAAAATCGCATCACTTTAATGGGTCACGATGCAGGTGCAGTAAGTACGGCACTACATTTAACATCCGGAGAGTGGTCGAAGGGAGCATTTCACAAGGCAATTATAATGTCCGGAAACCCCTTAAGTACGCTACGAATGCCGCACGAATTGAATGCCGATTTGGACAGAATATCGAGTGCTTTTGGTTGTCCTCGTAAACCAACATCTATGCTAATGCAATGCCTTCGAAAACAAGATGCTAAGATCCTGACCGATAACCAACCTCTGATTCAGTGGGGTCCTATTGTGGATATTGGTTTAAGTAATACATCATACCCATTTATAGAAAATCAACCAGAAATACTATTCAAAAATGGCGCCTTTCACAATGTACCAGTTATAATTGGTGTTACCGACATGGAGGAGGTTCTTACGCTCTTCAAAGAGCACATTTCCTCGGAATTGACACCAGAAGATCAGGCGAACTTCTTCACCGATATAGCCGAAAATGATGTACAAAAAGTTATGGGCAGCAGTGATTGGTGCTCGAATTTTCCACTCGTTTCGGATGCAATTGAGTTTACGTATTCGGGCAGTAGCAATGACGAAATCAATAGTAATGTTATCAATGCCCACACGGAGAAATTATACTTGAGTCCACTGCAGACATTGGTGGATATACTGAGTAAGCATCAAACTATATATACGTATATATTCAAGTACCGATCGAAATCGCTGATGTTTGATTTACCAAATTGGGTGGGAGTACCCAAGTATTTTGATCAGATATTTGTTTGGGGCATGCCATATATGAATCATATTGTCGATTGGAAGTCTACCGATAAGAAAATGGCCGACATTATAATGACCCTGTGGGCGAATTTTGCAAAAACCTCAAATCCAACAAAGGCAAACGTATACGTTAAATGGACCGCAAATACTCCACCCAAGTATTCTTCCTTATTGATTGATGAGAATTTCAACACGGATAATCTATCTGCTAATCCGAGAATTAAATTTTGGAATACTCTGTACCCGAAGATTATGCACTTTGCTACCGAATGTTGTAATTCAACAAACTTAGCAACAATCACTTCTTCCACATACCCTATATACTATGTGCCTATCATTTCAATTATATATATTGTTACTTAAAACAGTTCTTTACTTTTTACATTTATAATATTTATTATAAAACTTTTGAGCTGTAAAGTTTTTATGCAATAAACAAATTATGTACTACATGCAGAATAAAAGTGATGAATCCTTCATTTGTACAGCTTCCACTTTGGCGATTTGGAGGGGTAACGACCACTGCTGCCAATTCCGCTTTTTTCCCGTCAAAACTGGCTTTTTTTGAAGACCATCTGCGGGAAAAATTTGTGAATTGCGGGAAGCGGGAATTCTGGCTTTTTTAGAAATTCACTTGGCTTTTTCCCTTTTTTTTCTTTGTGCTGTTAACATTTAAGTACAAAATATGAAAAAGTGGCAGATTTACGATAGTCACTTACAAACAAACCAGAAAATGTGATGGCGTATACAAAAACATCAATTTGATCAAGTGGGACAACATCAGCGACACACACAAATTTTGGTTTGAGGTGCTAAACTTTAAAGATTCTAGTGGAAACAGCAGATTTTTTGAGTTGGCAATTGTGGCCATCCAAATGTTGTGTTTGCCCTGATCAAACTCGGAAATACTAGAAAGGGCTTTTAGCCAGGGTAACCTAATTAAATCCAAATTAAGGAATTCGATGGGCCTCAGCACGACTAACAGCATTCTATGCATAAGGTAAAGTGTTAATTTCAAGCAAAAGATGAATACAGTATCATTATTATTTTAATATACAGATACGGTTTGCGAAGGATGAGAAATGCAGCGTATTGAAGTGCCTGGAAATTATCTGCGCATGATAGGCACTAATATGTCATACGCAAATGAGGAAGACCAAGAAGATATTGATAAAATAATGGAAATCATAAAAAAAATGTTATATTTTGAATTTTTTTCGGTTTTTTGATCAGTTATTTTAAGCTTTTTTTTTTTTTATTTTTTAATCATTTCTTTTAGCTTGTTTTCTATTCATCCCGTCAAAAACAGCTTTTTTTGCTGGTCAAAAGTTGGCAGCACTGTCTGCGACTGAAATATGATTTCTTGTTGCGCTTGCTTTCGAACGAATGAATCGAACTCGAAAAGCCGAACGCATTCTGGGGTTCTAGACATTTCGTTCGGCTGGGCTGGGGTTCCACGCTCAGCCGTTTTTCTGATAGTAGTTTTTTCGCTGTTTGACTTCTCTATCTATTTCTTGCTTAGTGGTTTTATGTTTTAAGAGTCTGACAACATCAGTGTTGCCAACTCCTCAAAAAAAAGGAGCCCGGAAAAACGGTCAGAAAAAGGATAGATTAAAAAAAAAGGACAAAAAAACTTTATTTTATTAATTTTCATATATTTATTCATAGAAGTTCACTCTTTTCATACAGTACTTGAGCATTAGTTAACATAGGTTAACCGTTAACATTGACAGTGCTGCTTCGAACGACAGAAGTTAAAACTGGTGTAAACGGTATTTTCTTCCCCTGAGCGAAAGACACTGCATTTTGCTTTTTTTTTATTTTTTATTTTTTGCTCATCGCTTGCATTTAAACTTTACTTGCAATACTTGGAATATTCCTTATCTGGATCCTCGCGAAACTTGGTTTGTTTCTCTTGAAAGTTGAAATATGGGAAGGTTGAAATATGCATTATAAGCCTATAATCAAAACACAGTCAACCGCCAATCGAGACACATAATTACAATCAAAATGCTTATAGAAAGCGTAAAATCATAATATGAAAGTGATGTTGCTAATGATAAATTGTATGAGCGGTTTACAAAAATAAAAAAAAGGATGAAAAAAGGATAGATTTTATTAAAAAAGGCATTTTTTCCGGACAGGGGACGTTTTAGAATTTTTCCGGCAATACCAGTTTAAAAAAGGACAGATCTGTCCGGAAAAAGGACAAATTGGCAACACTGGGCAACATACAGAGAAAATTGCCTTTAATTTAAACTTGATCACATTTATGAAAAACATAACCATGACTTTGACTTTGAATTGAAAATATTATCTTTATTACTTATGTACTTGCCATTTACACAAACTACAATATATTTACAACACATAAATATGCTTACTTTACAACATAGTTAGGTAAAAAATCAAGCCGCAGCCTTTTACTATCTGCGTATGGAGCTATTCAACGGAAGATAAGGCGAATAGGTCGGATACATGGGATTGGGTTGCGTCGCTCGCTGCAATACGCATGCATCCTGATACTGCGATTGCATATTCATCACACCCATCTGCATGGGCAGCTGAGAGTTTGGATACTCGCCACCGGAACTATATGCGGATGCTGGCGGACTCTGCTGAGGCGACATTCTGTAGCTGTTGATAGCACCATAATGGGACATTAGATTTGGAGCAATGTGCACGTTACTGCGATTGTTCGAACTGCTGCTGATTGCCGGCGAGGAATGTTGTACGGGAGCTGATGGAGTATTTCGAGTGTTCCGATTGGTATTTTGGGACGATGTGATTGGTGTTATATTCATGTTGGTGGCGTAGTACTTGTGATACTGCAACGGAGTAACCTGCGTCTGCAACATGTTTGGTGGCGTGGAAATATTTCGGTTCTGCATGAGCAAATGTGGAGGCGGTGTCATTGAATTGGGTGGTATCGGATGATGGGGCGACGGTGTCAAATTTGATTGTGCTCCTGGCGACGTATTGCATGGTTGGCTCTCCAAGCAATTCGTTAGTTGTTGCAGCTTCGATAGGCTACACAAATTGCCCACTATGGCCGATGTGGTGCCAGTGGCGTTGGACACAGATGTGGCATCCAGATTAGCTTGTCGCTGATCATTGTTAGCCGCAGAGGGTGCTGCACCTATTGTGCTAGAGACTGGCACTCGTGCTGCATTCGACACGCTCTCATTGCTTGGCAAATTGTTTTGCAAATAAAAGTTATTCACAGCACACGCTGACGAGGGTTGTTCGATGCGTTGATGCGAATTAGAAAGGGGATGCACAGTGCTATTCAATGACATTCTCTGCTGGATTACAGCCGGCATGCTAACTATGTCGTAATTCGATGGATTCGTCGAGAAGTTCTGGCTTATTTGCGGTATGGGCACATAGTCCAAAGGCTGCATATTCTGCTGATGACCATGCTGTCCACTTAACTGCGTGTACTGTAAGCTACTGAGTGCATCTTGCTGCGTCTTCGCACTCTGCGCATGCTGATGGTGATTGGCGTTCTGCTGTGTTGTAGTCGATGGAGTTGTTGGCATTTTAGTGTCACGCTGCTGTGCGCTGTTCGCAGCGCTGCCGCTGCGTATTTGCTTGGGCGTTGGAGCACGATGCGAAGTGGTGGGCGAGTTGGATACAACATCAGTCTATAAGTATGCAAGAATTACAACAATAATGTTCGGTTTATGGTTATATTAGTTTAAATTAAATGATATTAAGATGCTAAGTACAGGGTCTCCTACTGTCGGTTGTGTCCGACCGTAGCTTTCCCTACTTTATATGTATGTTGGTTAAGGAATACCTGAAGTGTGTACTGTAGGATACACACACAGATACTACTTGAAAAATAAAAAGTAGGCCAAATATAAATAAAATAAGCCCGAAAGCTACAGTCGGATGCAACCGACAGTAGGAGACCAAGTACTTTCCTTTGCAGTAGCACATGCATACACATCAACAGTGTTGATTCAACACATACATATACATACAAATATATATATACACATACTCTAACAAACACTCACACACGACAGAAAATTGAATCTCGAATATCTCCGGTGTTTATTATCCGATTGGGCCACAATTCACAGCACAGATAAAGGTTACCACATGCTCTACATAGTTGTGACTGCTGCGGTTTTTCGCAGGTTGTGAAAGAACTTGAGGAGGACTTGATTGTCTTGCACTATAGGGGCATCCAACTGCCAAATATGATGTCTCTAGCTCTTATAGTTTATGAGATCTAGGTGTTCATACAGACGGACGGACAAACGGACATGGCTATGTCGACTCAGCTTGTCGTCCTGATCAAGAATATATATACTTTGTGGTATCTGATACGCATCCTTCTGCCTGTTTATCAGTGCTGAGAATTGTAGCTCATTCGGGGTCTACGCACCGGAGATATTCGAGATTACTTTTGCCCTGGTAGGCAAGGGGTAGCAGCGAGCATGCACCTAATGTATAATATATACATAAGTGTGTAGCGTTGTTGCGGATGTCTTTGCGATATGTGTGTATGTGTGCGTTAGCTGCTGCAAAGAAAGTACAGGGTCTCCTGCCATCGGTTGCATCCGACTGTAGCTTTCCGGGGTTTTTTTTTTATATATGTAGTATGTACTTAGATTTTTTCGCTAACATACAGATTCAGTCTTTCTGCGTACTTAGTTTAAAGACATGAACAAGGACAAATTTGGCCAAAAAAAAATCTAATTTCTCTATAATAACCGAAAAATGTAATTCTATTTAATAGTTTGGTTTAAAGCCTCGTATGCACCATCCCGAAAAATTACAATATATTCCGTGTGTGTGGATTGTATTAGTTTGACATGTGATTGATTGGTAACACATTTATTTTAAATTGGTAACACTTTTTTATCAACTGTTGTATCAAAGTGAAAATATTTTGGAATTAAAATGAGCGACGAAGTTTTGGACTTAGCAATGGTAATATTGGAGTACTTCTTAATACAAAATGAAGAAGAGAATGTTAAAAAGAGGAAGCAGCGTTCAAAATATTGAAATAAGAACAAGCTAATACATATTAGTATACTCATACATATTAGTATATACATACATATTAGTATACGTATTAGTATATTATTTATTATTGCAAATTTTGTTTCGCATCTAAATGATATAAACATTTTTTGTTTTGCCCTCCATTTTTCCATACGGAAATATCAGTTGCTCGATACCATCCAACACGACCCACACGATGACAATACCTATGAACTTATCGATATTTCGCTCGTGTTTTTTGTTCAGTGCTGCATACCAAACATTTCAATTCCGTACGGAAAAAATTCCATGCCTACCCTTTTTGTATGGTAAATGTAAAATTTCGGGATGGTGCATACAGGGTTTAACGAGTAATAAAGGGACATCGAATTTAATGGACAAACTTACCTGCACATTAATTTTCCGATTCGGATGCTGATGCTGCGTGTTACCCATGATGTTCAGGTTGCCTGCACCCTCCGCAGCTATATTCATATTGATATTGTTGTTCTGCTGTTGCATATGCGAGTTTTGTATGGACATGTGCATGGGCGTGTTAGCCGACTGATTCTGCATGGAACAGTCGGAGAATTGTCTGTGCATATGTACGTTATTGTTATTTTCCGGGTTGTGATTGATGGCAGGTGAATCCATGTTGATCTGCACGTTGTTTATGCCACAATCATAGTGCTGCTGCTGCAGTGGAGCATTCGCAGCTGATTCCGTATTATAGGACATATTCGAATTCACATCGGTTGGCAGATTGGCATGAGCTGCCTGAGCTGCCTGCACGTTGTTGTTGCCATGGGATATTTTCAGTTTCTCCTCGCGTGCTGCAACCAGATTTGGGTTCACGTTGTGATCTGGCTTCTGTTTGGGTGGTGCGACTGGCGCCTCGCGGCTGGGTAAGAGTACGGTTGACTCCGGCGTATTTGTATTGGGATTAGCGGATCTGGCAGCTACTGTGTTCTGCACATTGCCAATAGACTTCATCTGCTGCGCCTGCTCAGTTAATTTGAATTGCTTCTGCTGCACGGCGCACTTCTGATTGAATAGACTCGCCTGGTTGTTCACATTGTATTCGTTGCAGTTGAGTGTGTGATTATCAGCGTTTATA
The DNA here is from genome assembly GCA_035045005.1 of Liodrosophila aerea. Classification (NCBI taxonomy): domain Eukaryota; kingdom Metazoa; phylum Arthropoda; class Insecta; order Diptera; family Drosophilidae; genus Liodrosophila; species Liodrosophila aerea. Next base: position 16,763 of record JAWNNL010000358.1, on the reverse strand, counting down.
TTCGACATGGTCTTGGCCAGATCTTCCTTTTTGCCACTGTTCTTGCGCTCGACTTTCGGCTTATCCTTGGGGTGATGCATCTGGTGGTGCGCATGCATTGCCAGATTCGCCGACTGATACAGATTCTGTGTGAAATTGTGTGTATATGCCATGGTGGTGGCTAGATCCTTATGAAACTGTTTCTGACCCTTTTGCGTTGCTGGATCCAAGTTGCAGAGATTATAGCTATAGTAGTCCCATTGCCAATATTGCGAGGTGTGATAGTTGGGCATTTGATTGATAGGAAACTGAGATGCGATCGGGTTCTGTAATTGAGTATGTTCATTGTTCTTCAACTGAATTTTCTCCCGTATTGGCAATGATGTCGATGGCACTCGTACGTTGGACTTATCCTCCTCTTTAACTTGTACCAATTGCGTCGCTTTCGTTGTGTCCTTCTCGGTGCTTGTATTCAATTTATTCGCGTGACAGACCACAGACTTCTTGGCCAACTCTAATTTGTCAACAGCGGCCGCGTCCACTGCAGGTTTCTTATGTAATTTCACTTTTAATTCCGTGTCTGGTGTCGATGTGGGTGTGGGGGTGGGGGTGGGTATGGTTGTGTGTGTCAACTCTGTCTTAGCTGGACTTGTTTGTTCCTTCGGTATCATTTGCTTAATGATCTCATTACAATAGGTTTGCTCCACGACAGGATTGACTGGCTTCTGCATAGGAATTTCAGGTTTAGTAGTATCATTTAATTCAAGCGCTGCCACTTTTGTAGCATTTTCTTTGACTTCAATACTAGGTTCCTCTATGGCTTTGGCCGGGACAGGGACAGGGGCAGGGACTGAGACAGGGACTGAGACAGGGGCAGCGGCATCAGGAACAGTGACAGCAATAGCAGCTGCAACAGGTGACGTTGAAGTGCATACTGCTGCTTCATTAGCAGCCACTGGAGGTGTGGTAACATCAGCTTTAACCTCAGTGCATGTTTTGATTACATCATTGTCTGGCTGTATTGGCTGTATGGCCTCAGTATTGACTTGCTTAGTTTCAACTGTCTCCCCAACAGCCAAGTCATTGTCTTTTAGATTTTCGGTTGTCATATTTTCCTTAGCAATTAATTCACTTTGAGTGCTTAATGGCATAGACTCTACTGGGGGATAGCTAATTTCCTTGATTACTTCCTTTGTTTCAATCACCTTTTCAATTGGCTTGGGTTCCGCTTTGAATTCGATACTCTTAGGTTCAGTGCTCTTTTTATCATAAAGCGTTGTATCAGAGAACAATGTCTTCTTGGTTTTCTTAGCAACAGCATCCAAGACTTGTTCACTGCATTGCTCCGTGAAGCTAAGTTCCTTCTCCTTCAACGGCTCTGGCACCAAGTCACGTTCTTTTGCTTCGGTTGTAGTTTTTGCTGGTTCTTCCGTCTCAAATTCATTAGTCAGCATTTTATTGATGGTATTGTCTTCTTCATCTCGTTTTCCATTCGATTTCTTGCCTCTCAATTTGGGCACAATATTAATGGGCTTATCCAATGCTAATTCCTGTTTCTTCACACTTTCTCCGTTAACTTCTTGTACTGTTTGCTTCGGCAATACCGGAATTTTAACTAAATTCTCCTCTGAACAACTTGGTGCATCCTTCTGAATAGTAGTTTTATTAGGCACAATATCAATGGTGTGCTTACGTTCGAAATGCTTCCTTTTATTTGTATGCGGTGTGACATCCTTTCGCTTGGCCAACCGTAGAGCGCGTTTGGTCAGGGTATTATAGTCGGAGGACTCGAAAGATTTCTTAGAATATTTACTATCCGAAGAATCAGAATTCTCAATTTTATCCTCATACGGACGTTTATGTCTTTTTGTTTCAGTTGTAGGTGTTGTTTTCATATAACATGGAGTTCTCTTAGTCTCAACAATATCATCCAACTTTTCACAAGTGATTATTGTTGGTTTTGCCAGCTCCTTGCTTGGTTCACTATTCTTTTCAGCATTAAAATGCATTTCCTCGGCGGAGTTTGAAGTTTTATAGAAGCCCTTGATGTCCGCATTCTCTAGAAATTTATAGCTTAAGTATTCACGATTTGAAATCGGTTTTATATTGTTGTTGGGCGATTTGGAAATCAAGAGCGGACTCCACCTTAAACAATCAGCTTCAATTATAATGCGAGTCTTGCTATGAGCTACTCGATTGTGATGCAGTAGTACCTTCTTCCAGTCAATTTTCACAGTTATTTGAAATCTGATATCGCCATCGTTCTTACGCAATTTGATAAAGTTCAATAGCTCAAATGCCAGTGCAATATCCGAGATGGCCAGGCCGGTTTTTATGGCTATATCCTTGAATGTTATAATCTTCTTATTTTTGTACTTGTACAAGTACTCCAATACAACAGATTTCCAATATGAGAAATACGATAGTCGTCCAAGGTCCGATAACGGCTTCTCCGGAGTACCCAATTGACCTTCTTCGCGACTAAGTAAGTAGCTAAAGTCAATCAGGAAACGACCGTATCCCTGCCTTTGATACTGCGGCAGCGTTAGTATGCATGAAACATTGTATTTCTGTGAGCAATGTTTCTCTTTCGAAAAGTAGCCAACCAGATGACAGCCGACATGGTCGTTCTTCGTCAATATATAGAACAAAAATGGCTCAACATCGTAGTAGAGTGTTTTGTGATCGAGAAAGAACTTTGCTAGCAAGCACAGGTTTTGGCAGTAAATCTTGTTGACGTTGCCATCAACTTCGAATACAGATATATCGCCTTGTCGAAAGATTTCCGTGCCTGGTGGTTGTTTCCAGATGCATTTGTTCTGATGTCTGTCCAGAACTGAGCGACTCTTAGTGTACTTCAAGCAGAATTCGCATAAAAATAGTTTAGATAATCTGGAAAAAGCGCAAGTTAAATAGCTATTAATTAATGGATTGAGTTGCTCTCCCACCTGGCATATTCCTGTGGAAATGGACTTGAGTACCAGGTTTCAATGTTCCATTTGCCAATTTCAATCGATTTAGGACTGGGTCCATTACGCTGGTCGGTCTGCTGCTGCTGCTTGTCGCAATGGTTATTAGTTACTTTAATAACAGCTTTTTGAAGGACTTCTTGATACAGCTCAAGATCCAATTGATTAACGCCCGGAGGCAGATGTTGGCTTTCTATAAGTATTAATTATCTATTATAAATTTGTAAAGAGTAAGTAACTTGTATACGTACCCAACGATTTAGGCTGTTCGAACTGATCCTTTTCCATGCAATCATAATCGGGCTTATTGGAAGCTTTTTCATCCAGCTTTCCAGTTTCCATGCGAGTGTCCTGCATATCATCCAAGTCATTTATTAAGCGACACTTTAAAACAGTTTCTTTAGTGAGAAATGGAATATCATCATCGTGTTTAACATATGATTTTGTCAAAGACTTTGTAGACTCCAGAGGCATTGATCTTAAAGGAATTATCTTCTTTCTGCCCGCATTATTCTGCGCTTGAGACTGTTTGGGCGGCAGCGTAGAATTTCTGACAATTTCTTCCGATTTATCAGAAGCATAGTCCATCTTTTTCAAAGGCTCAACAGCTGGCGATGATTGACAAGTAGATAGTTTCTTCTCATAGTTCAGACATTTAAAGTTATTTTTGTATTTATTGTCAACGGGATTTTTGGCCACAGCCGCAAAGCCCCAATTTTCCGAAGATGCTTCACATTCCTTATCATTCGAGGAGGACGATCTAAAGTCCATTTTCTTGTTGTTTTCGAATGCGTGTTGCTTTAACGTGCTGCGATCTGTGTCGTAGTCTTCATCATCGTTGTCTTCGTCACATTCGGAGCTGTCACTTGAGCTATCACTCGAGTCCGACTCGGAGCTAGAAGAAGTACACGAATCGGATGAAGTGCTTTCATCTTGATCATCACAATCCGCATTCTTGTCATCGTCATCATCATCATCGTCGTCTTCGCTATCGCTGGACGATGTGGTCGATGATAGATCTGAATATGTGCGCTTACGACTCACTGGCGTTGAGGAAATTTGATCTCGACTGATGATATTTGGTTGCTTTTGCTTCTGCTTTGTTTGCGTATCAAATTTATTGGGCATTGCGCAATTTTTCTTCTTATTATTCTGTCTGCTGTTGACAATACTGAGACCCTGCTGCGACGTCGACGGATTATCAATATATATCTCGTTTTTGATCAACTGTCGCTTATAATTGTTGCCATATGATTTCTGTGCAACGTTGTTATACGTGGTATCTCTGAAATTGGGGATACAAGACATTTATATATGTATTGGTATTTCATCAGGTATATCAGGTCTTACCTATCATTGCAGATCTCCATCTTTATACTGGTTGTCTCCCTCCTAAAGGGCTTTGGCTGATCCACGTTTTGCTTTAAACATGATTTGCATCTGCAAACAAATAGAATGCTGTTCAATGCGAAAAAAAGAGGGCAAAAAATCCCTTACCTGTAAGGATGTTTGGGCTTTTTATCAGGTATGGTATCCAGGCATGTTAAATGAAAATGATTTTTGCAGGAGAAACACTGCAGCAGGCAGGGACCTCGGTTGCGTATCTTGCATACGATGCAATCTGCGCATTTCTGACAATTCCACACGGATCCTTTCGTCACGAGCATATAGAGCAGCACGTAGGACTGCGACTTGCATCTGCCGGCGATATTTGCACATGTCGTATGCAGTGATATGCCGCATTGTTTGCATGAGCTGAGCGGCTCGGGAATGCCATTGAGGTTCTTTTGGGCATTTCCAGAGCAATGCGCGCAAGAGTCTTCGCCGCTTATTACAACGTCTACTTCCGGCGCTGTTTTTCGTGGCGTAGTTAGAGATTTGCCTTTCTTGTACAGTTTTCCTTCTTGTATCAAGAATCCAGTATCCACGGCTTTCTTTATGGACACTTTAATAATAGTTTTAAAGTCAACATCGGGTGATAGATCTATGCAGTTGAATTTCTGTATATAGTTTTCTATATTCTTAATTGTGGAACCCTCACATTCGCCCAAATCATTTACTGCCTTTGCAACCACTTTATAGAGATTCGTACTTTTATCCACTTTGATGCGTCTTTTGGCCATCGGTGCTTTATAGGAATGTAAGCCTTTGTTATAGACCTTAATTACAGCTCCAGATTCAACAGCCTTTTCCAGTTTTTCTGCTACAATATCTTCGTGAAACTTATGATGTGTACCAATTGCTTGACAAATTCTCTGTACACTCGGTCTCTGTTTCTGAGAGCGAATTTTCGATATCGCCTCCAGAATCCATTGTTTCCACGTATCCATGCTGATGTCGTGTGCAGATTCCCTCATTTTGATGCTTTTGAAACTGCAATTACTCTATAAATTTACAATAATTTAACACAAAACGTAATTATTATTTTGATCTTTTTACCTCGGATTCCACAACTAAAAAATCATTATACATATAAGACTAAGGACATGCCTATCGATATGTTGTCAATGGATGTAAGATCTATATCCATATAAAAAAAAAAACTTTAAAATCGCAAAGTACTAGATTCGCATCACGTACATACAGACGATGTAGATATTATGTATGTAGATACAAATGCTGTACATACATACCTACATGTGCAAGTATATATCCAAGCATTTATTACATATACATTATTTATTATTCTATTTTATTTTTGGGGCTTAAAAGAACTGCGAATCAAATTTTCTAGTGTCGAATTTACACACCGTGATAGCTATGTATGCTTAGTTACATTCATAAGCGACTGCAAATGCATACATATGCATGTGTGTACATACATATGTATGTACCTTGGCAAATGAAAATACCTATCCGAGCAAATAAATGTATAGTATGTTGTGAATACTCGCCGCTTTAACTGATATCAATTATTTTACGAATTTAAGGTTTTATTAGACTTAATTGATTCTCCACTTACACCAAAATTTCTACTTTTGGGCGTCTGTTTTACAACATTAAACACAAGCTTATTTGATAATATGTAGAACTAGTAGAAATTATCGATTAATCAAGAGCCAGGGATGGTGCGAAAACCATTGGTGACTTCGTTTTCGATTGATATATCGACTGAATTAATAGTATGGGTAGTAAATAAATTAATGGGAGTTATTACACACATGAAAATAAAAATATTACTTTTTCATAATGTGCTACTAAAATTGGATAATTAGTAATAATTTAAAAGATAATTGTTGCATATTTTTTTCGCATGTTTCTCATTCCAACGTTCCGTTGGGACGTTCAATTACAATATTTTCCTATTCCCGATAGCTGTAATGAGAATGCATGCCGATAACTTTACCAATCTACTGTAGCCCTGTGTTTTTTTCGCAATAAAGCCGATGCAAATACATTGTTTGATCTCATGTGTCCTGTGTCAGGACTATAAAAAGTCGGACAATAAGCTTTAGATTATTTACCTTAGTGTGTGTTTGTTAAAATAAACTCAACAAAAATGGCGCACAGTGAAAACATACCGGTTAACACGTTCCGAAACTACTTGAATATACTGAATGATCCGGCCGCAAATGAAGATATCAAGTTGAAGGCGACGCAGGAGCTAAGCGAGCATTTTGATATGATCATGCAGTCACCTTCATATCCATCGTTTTTGGAAAATGCTCTCAAGATATTTATGCGAATTCTACAAGAAGGCGAGCCACAATTCATTCAAGAAAACACAGCCCAACATGTAAGTATCCTGTAAGCAGTTGTAAACTTTTGCTGCCCAATTCATATGAATATGTATATATGTACGTATGCAGATGGTAGCATAGATGTATATGTGTATATGTAACGAATGATCGGCAATTTCATCAGTTCCCCTAAAAAGAATACTTCATACAGTCATAGCCATACAGTGCAGGGCACCTGCATAGTTTCAATAATGGTTATTTATACTATGTCTCTTGTTTTTAATGAAATTTGTTTAATTGTAGATACGCAAGCTAATATTGGAGATGATACACCGCTTACCCATAACGGAGAACTTAAGGCAGCATGTTAAATCAATTATTACTATGATGTTGAGACTATTAAAAACAGACAATGAAGAAAACGTGCTTATAAGCTTGCGTATAATAATTGAGCTACATAAACATTTTCGTCCCTCCTTTAATCCAGAGGTAAGTGAAAATTAAAAAATGTATCAAATGTATTACTAACTTTCTTTACGTTTACAGATTGAGTTATTTCTAGGATTCGTTAAGGAAATTTACACAAATCTGCCGAATCATCTAACATCAATTTTTGAAACTAACAACAATATTAGGGTAACGGATCTAAATGACTTGGACTTGGAAGTAATTCTACCAGAAACGTATTCCGTTAAGACTATACAGGTGGAGAAAGTAATGGAGAACAATTCACAACAAATGATTGTAAGTCTTTATTCCATAAATAGATAACCAAAACATTAATAAAAATTATACAATTGTCTTACTCCTAGCAGTACAACCTGCTTCCACGCGGTATTTTGTCATTGAAAGTACTCCAAGAATTGCCCATTATTGTTGTATTAATGTACCAAATATACAAAAACGCAGTGCACCAGGAAGTTGCTGAATTTATACCCTTGATTTTAACCACTATTAATTTACAGCCCACAGTTATGCAAAGGTAAACGGATTATATAATTACGTAAAACTATTTTGAGTATTTATAATAGTTTTATTATAGGAATTCAGCGCAGATGGAGATCATAAGTAATTTACAACCCACAGATATGCAAAGGTAAACGTAGTGGATATTTCAATTAAAGTATTTTGAGTATGTATTTATACATATTTGTTTTATTATAGAAAAGCTGCGCAGAAGGAGATCTTTGTGGACTTTATGGGTGCTCAAATCAAGACACTTTCATTTCTGGCTTATATTGTGCGCATATATCAGGTACATTTTCATTAAAATACAATTTATATATCAATCAACTAAAAATTATTTCTTGTTTTAGGATGTGGTTATATCTAACTCATTATCTGTTACTAGTGGCATGCTGAACTTGATGGAACATTGTCCTAAAGAAGCTGCTCATCTCCGTAAAGAACTGTTGATTGCTGCCAGGCATATATTCGCCACTGACTTGAGGCAAAGTTAGTTGAACTCTGTCTTAATGAGATTAATATAATTAACTTTAAATACTTAATATACTTGCAGAATTCATACCATCAATAGAGAAATTATTTGATGAGGATCTGCTCATTGGCAAAGGCGTTACCTTGGATTCAATACGACCACTGGCTTACTCCACTCTAGCTGACTTAGCGCATCATGTGCGTCAGAGCTTGAGCTTGGACGTGCTGACAAAAGCCGTACATTTATTTGCCAAAAATGTGCACGATGAGACCCTGGCCGTGGGGATACAAACTATGTCATGTAAGCTGCTATTGAATCTGGTGGATTGCCTACGACATCATAGTGAAATCGACCCGCAACGATCTAGACATATTCTTGGGATTCTCTTGAAAGTTTTCGTCAAGAAGTTTGAAACCATAGCACAAATTCAGCTGCCATTAATTATACAAAAGTGGTATAGTATAAAAGTGATAAACGTTTTTCCAAGTGTTACTAATACAGTGTTATTGTTACAGCAAAGGACAAGCTCAACCAGGTGTCACGCCAAACATTATAAGTTCTTTTTCGCTGCCCGCTCTCACCGTGCCTGAAGTGAAAGACGTATGTGAACATTATTATGAAATTTGTCAATATACCAATTGTTTTTCTTCCTAATTATAATTTAGGATCAACTGGGAAATGATCAGAGTAAAGCGTTGCCCACTGGAAATCAAGTTGTTTGCTCAGTAAACGTGGCGGAATTTCGTAGCTTGGTCAAGACGCTCGTTGGTGGCGTTAAGACTATAACTTGGGGTTTCTTTAACTCAAAAGTAGGTTTATACATTTACATATAATGCAATTGGAATTTAAATAATATTGTTTAATTAAGGTACAAGTTTCGGATAATAATACGCATATGCAGGAGAAACTATTTGGACCTGAAATATTATGTACTTATATTGATTTGGTCCATTTTGCCATGGAGGCATTAGATATATATACAATAAATGTGAATCCAAACCAGCAACGCTCGTCTGGGTTAATATCACGCAGCAAAGAGGAAAAGGAAGTGCTAGAGCACTTTAGCGGCATCGTAAGAGTCTTAAATTAACTTCAGTTAAGTAATGTTTTTAATTTATTCCTTCCTTCCTTCTATTTGCAGTTCCTTATGATGCACTCGCAAAATTTTCAAGAAATCTTTGCCACAACAATTGATTTCCTGGTGGAAAGAATTTATAAAAATCAATCTCTGCAAGTGATAGCCAACTCGTTTCTGGCTAATCCCACAACATCTCCACTATTTGCCACCGTGTTAGTTGAGTATCTGCTGGAGAAAATGGAGGAAATGGGATCCAATGTTGAGCGTTCAAATCTCTATCTTAGACTGTTCAAACTTGTCTTTGGCAGTGTGAGTCTATTCCCTGTGGAAAATGAGCAAATGCTTCGACCGCATCTACACAAAATCGTAATACGTTCCATGGAGTTGGCATTAGTGTCCGACGAGCCGTACAATTACTTTTTGCTGCTTAGAGCTTTATTCAGATCTATTGGCGGTGGCAGTCATGATTTGTTATATCAAGAGTTTTTGCCACTATTGCCAAACCTGCTGGAGGGGCTGAATCGTTTACAGAGCGGATTTCATAAACACCATATGCGCGATTTATTCGTTGAACTCTGTCTAACAGTGCCAGTGCGGCTTTCATCCCTGTTACCCTATTTACCTATGCTTATGGATCCATTAGTTTCCGCATTGAACGGCTCGCCTACGCTTATAAGCCAGGTAAGTGCAAATAATAAATAAATATTACTGATTAATTAACTAATATGTTTACTTTTAGGGTTTGAGAACGTTGGAACTTTGTGTGGATAATTTACAGCCAGATTTCCTGTATGATCATATACAACCGGTTCGAGCGGCGTTAATGCAAGCCCTATGGAAAACACTCAGAAATCAGGATAATGCTGCGCTAGTTGCGTTCCGTGTGCTTGGTAAATTTGGAGGTGGTAATCGTAAAATGATGGTGGAGCCACAGACTTTGCATTACGATCAAAACGAAAAGCCAAAAATATCAATTGTAACGTACTTCCAAGATTTGGACAAACCCATCGAGTTTCCTGTTGATTATGCCATCGAATCAGCATTTAGAGCATTAAGCGCCAATACAACGGATCAGTTTTATAGACGACAAAGTTGGGAAGTCATACGCTGCTTTCTAGCGGCATTCATCAGCTTGGATGATGAGAAACATACGCTGCTGAAGTTATTCATGCATAATGACTTTCTTGAAAGCAACATCATGAACTGGCCCATATTCCATAGTAAGGTCGATGTTTCCAGTGTGCGAGGCACACATCAAACTGCCCTTATTGGTATGCTAGTGGCATCAGCTACCAAGGATCTACGTGATTCGGTGTGTCCAGTTATGGCCGCTGTGGTAAGGCACTACACAATGGTGGCCATTGCACAGCAGGCAGGTCCATTTCCGCAAAAGAACTACAACTCGAATGGTATAGATCCCATGGTATTAGTCGATGCCCTTGCCTCTTGCATGGGCCACGAGGAGAAGGAATTGTGTAAGCCGGGCATAGCTTGCATGGGTATTATACTGGACACTGCCACAAACATCATGGGCAACAAGGACAGAGCCTGTAAATTGCCTTTGATGCAATACTTGGCCGAGAAAATGACTGCACTTTGCTATGACCGGCCATGGTATGCCAAAGTTGGCGGATGCCAGGCCATACAATTCCTCTGTAAACATATGTCATTGCGTGCTCTATATCAGCATCTTTTCAATTTCCTAAAAGCGTTTATGTTTGTGCTTATGGACTTGGAGGGAGATGTGTCGAATGGGGCGCTGGATATTACCAAGAATTATATGAAGAATATGCTGGAAATTTGTCTATCCCCAATCAGTTCAACCTCACGCACAGATGAGCTGGAAGAACTGCAATCGAAGGCAACATATGACGTGATACATGAGCTTGTGCGTCACATAACCAGTCCCAATTCAATAGTCAGAGAGGAATCTATGATACTATTGAAGCACATTGGTTCCATACAGAAGAAAACCGTCTCGGAGGTTATGAATCCTCACAAGGATGTGCTGGCAGATATAATACCACCCAAAAAGCATTTATTACGGCATCAACCGGCAAATGCTCAAATCGGTTTGATGGACGGAAATACATTTTGTACCACTTTACAACCCCGTTTATTTACTATAGGTAAGCAATGAGGTTAAATATGTGTTTTTCACTTATTAATGAAACTGTTTTACAGACTTGTCGAATACTTATCACAAACTGTTCTTCCACGAACTGCTCACGTTGAGCGAGGCTGAGGATGCCACCTTAGCAAAGCTGGACTGTTACAAGAATGTGTCCAATCTGGTGCCGTTACGAATCAGTGCCCTGAAAGCTTTGGCTGCTTGTCACTATATCAATGATATAGGCTATAAGGAAAAGATTATTAACATCATATTCAAAGTAATGGAAAACGATAAGCCAGAACTGCAGGAAACATCGTATCAGTGCATGAAGACGTTCATAACTGGCATCACGCTGGATCGAGATAAGGTAAATCGGTTGTGGATATTCAAATAACTGGTATAAGCTACTCACTTGTTCCAATTTCTTTTACAGATTCAACAAGCAATGCGTCCTTTATTGCTAAAACTAGGCGATCATAGGAACTTATCGATTCCCGCCATAAAGCGTTTGTCCTACTTTACCCAACTCTTTCCACAAATGTTCAATGAGAAATTAAGTGAGGAGATTCTGAAGCATTGCGCTAAAATAATCGAGATCTATGTGGGACAATACAAGTCTACCAGTGAGAGCATGAATTTCTTTGCCACATCCAAGGGCGGGGAGTTTGAGCAAAAGATTGTGACGCTTATTGAAATGTTTTACCACATTACGGCATCATCGAAATATATTGAGAAACTATGCCAGTTAGTGCTGCAGACAGAGCGGAATCTAATGATTGAGGCGTCAAGTCCATATCGCGCGGCATTGCACATGTTCCTGCAACGCTTCCCACTGGAAACTGTTGACTTATTCATGATGGAATCTCTTATGGCCGATTCGCAGTGGAATCGCTTCTTTATATTTATATTGAAGCACGAGAACGGACAACTATTTCGCACTGCCATTAAGAACTCCAAGTATACCATTCTCTTGAAATATCTAAATGCCAGCACAGATCTGAGTAATCCCACCACATACGAGATACAACATCAGGCAGTGCTCATCATATATACGCTCAGTGAGATGGACGACCAATGGATACCAACGAGACTGGATATTGTGGATGCCTTAAGGAAGATGTGGTGCAATCACTTATACTCATCATGTGAGGAGAATGTTGTTTGTGATTTGTGGCATTTGGTTGGAAAGATCTTATTGTTGTACTTCGCGAAAACACCAAACGATATCGTTTTACTCTTTCAACTGCTGAGAGCATTGTGCCTGCACTTCATTCCGGATGTGTACTTTCTGCGCGAGTTCCTGCAGAATACGGTGGCACAGAGTTTCACCGTTAACTGGAAGAGAAATGCATTCTTCTCTTTTGTAGAGAATTTCAACAACAACACATTCTCTGAGGACCTGAAAGCTAAGATTATAACCGCCGTTTTAATACCCTGTTTTACAGTCAGCTTCGACAAGGGCGAGGGCAACAAATTGATTGGCGCACCACCGACGCCGTATCAGGAGGATGAGAAGAACATAGTGTCGGTCTTTATCAATAAGGTCTTTGATCCCGATAAGCAATATGACGATGCAGTAAGGATCGCCTTGCTGCAGCTCGCCTGCTTGCTCGTCGAACGTGCATCACAGCATATACACGATGGCGATGCAAATAATAAAAGACAGGGCAATAAACTACGACGCCTGATGACATTTGCCTGGCCATGTTTGCTAAGCAAGAACTGTGTCGATCCCACAGCACGTTACCATGGCCATTTGCTGCTGGCTCACATCATAGCTCGACTCGCCATACACAAGAAAATAGTGCTTCAAGTGTTCCACTCGCTGCTCAAAGGTCATGCACTGGAAGCAAGGCCTATAGTGAAGCAGGCACTGGACGTCCTGACGCCAGCAATGCCTCTGCGCATGGAGGATGGCAACACCATGTTGACCCATTGGACAAAGAAGATTATTGTGGAAGAGGGTCATGCCATACAACAGCTGTTTCACATCCTACAGCTGATCATACGGCACTATAAGGTAAACTTTAATCTTAACTAATGTAAGAGAATATTAATTTACGCACCGCCCCGCCCCGCCCCATTGAACGCATTCGCATTCGCAGGTATATTTCCCTGTGCGCCATCAGTTGGTGCAACACCTAATCAATTACATGCAACGGTTGGGCTTTCCGCCCAGCGCGTCTATTGAGCATAAAAAATTGGCTGTGGATTTAGCAGAAGTCATCATCAAATGGGAGTTACATCGCATCAAAGAGGATGAGCGGGATATCAAGATAGAAGAGTCTGGCGAGGATATGCAGCAAACGAAACGTTTCAGCAGTGAAACTGCGGAGTTCCGAAAGAAATCCGCTGAGGGTACAAACCCATCCACAGCGCAAGGTGAGTACAGATTATTCTGCAGTGTGTAGTTCGGTTAATTCCTACAACTACTTACAGTCATGGGCACCTATCCGAGAACCGAAGATGTGTTGCGCTCTATAGATAAATCATATTGCGATACGGTGCTTAACTTCTTGGTGCGGCTGGCATGTCAAGTAAATGATGCACAGCCTGCATTGATGTCGCCAGGAGAGAATCTATCGAAAAGGTAATTGTAACACACTATGTAAACTTCATATTTGAACTAAGTTGAAGTTGAATGAATGTTAACTTATTAGTTCTGAATAATATTCGATTGAACAGCTCCTGTATAATTGAACTGTTTGTTGTTTCAGATGTGTCATGCTATTAAAGTTGGCAATGCGTCCTGAGATCTGGCCTCAGCCCTTCGACATCAAGCTAAACTGGCTGGACAAGGTGTTGACCACCATTGAGACGCCACAGCATAATCTGAATAATATATGCACTGCCATTGATTTCCTTACCTTCCTGACGACTATACTAAGCCCAGAGCAATTGGTGGCAATTGTGCGTCCTGTGCAGCGAGGTCTATCCCTCTGCATAATACATCAGAACACACGGATTGTGCGCGTAATGCACATGTTTCTGACACGGCTCATGGCCATCTTTCCGCCTGATGCACAGCATAAGAATAATGATCTGGATGTGCTGTATAGTGCCATAAGTAAGATGATCACGGATAACCTCACGTTCTATGAGAAGAGTCCGCAACCGAATGCCTCGTCGCTATTTGGCACTCTGATGATACTAAAGGCTTGCACCACGAACAATGCGAGTTATATTGATCGCATTTTGGTGCAATTTATTCGGGTATTGAATCGATTGACCAAGGATCATATTAATATCAATACGAATACCACAGTGAATACGCAACAGCCCGCAGATCCCAATTCATTGGCTCTGGAATTGTTAGTTGTTTCTCTGGAGTTGATCAAGAATCGAATTGTAATAATGAGTGTGGAAATACGCAAACTGTTCATCGGCACCATATTGGTTAGTTTAATTGAAAAGAGCTCTGATGTGAAGATCATCAAATGCATTATCAAAATGCTTGACGATTGGGTCAAGTGCAAGGACTCGCAGGTGCCGTCTATACGGGAGAAGTCCGCACTGCTGGTGAAGCTTATGCAGTATGTCGAAAAGAAATTCGCCGATGAGGTTGAACTGAATGTACAATTTCTGGAGATCATCAATTACATCTATGACAATGAGAGTCTGAAACAAACAGAGCTAACCAGTAAATTAGAAGGAGCATTTCTCAATGGTCTGCGTTTCCAGAATCCTCAACTTCGCGCAAAGTTCTTTTTGATACTGGACTCCTCGATGCGACGCAGACTACACGATCGACTGCTATACATAATATGCTCGCAGGCATGGGATACAATTGGCTCACACTATTGGATCAAGCAGTGCATCGAGCTGCTTATACTAACCGCCAATACCGACAAGCAGATACAGTGCTCCAACGACGCATTCAAAGTGCCCAGCATAACCTCAGTAATTCCAGCAAATGCCACAGACTCACAGGAGAACTCATTCGTCTCATTTCTACCCTCGCAATCGGAGTCATTTGAGAATGTGCAGAATATTGAAAAAGACGACGTCTTTGATATTGATTTGAAGCTCGAATTCAGTGCAGTGCGTAAAGATGACTGTCAGCAACTAGTTTCAACTCGGCGCGACACATTGGTGGAGCTGATATACAAGCAGGCGGAGTTCCTGGAGGCGAATCGTAATATTCACACGGATCAGATGCTCGTGGCCACATCGCAGCTCTGTCACATGGACACACAATTGGCGGAGAGTGTTTGGTTAAACATTTTCCCCAGCATTTGGAGCATATTTACGGATGACCAACGTATGAATATATCCAAGGAATTGATACCATTCCTGTCCTCTGGTACCAATGTGAATCAAAAGGATTGCAGTCCCAGCACGTTGAATACGTTTGCCGAGAGCTTGACCAAATGTGTACCACCGATATATATACCGCCAAATCTCCTAACATATTTGGGTAAGTCCCACAACCTTTGGCATAGATCCATATTGGTGCTGGAAGATTTGGCTATGGCCCATTCCACGCGCAATGATTGTGCCGATCCCATGCAGCCGGAGCACGATCCGCAGCAATTGAATAACATTTATGATTCACTGTCTAAAATGTACTCGGCCATGCATGAGGAGGATCTTTGGGCTGGATTATGGCTGAAATTTGCTCACTATCCGGAAACGAATATCGCCATATCCTATGAGCAGATGGGTTTCTTTGAGGAGGCTCAAGGTGCGTACGATCTGGCCATGTCGAAGTTCAAACAGGACCTAAACAGTGGACTAATCAACACTGATGTCAATAGTGAATTGCTGCTATGGGAGAAGCATTGGATGCGCTGCGCCAAGGAGCTTAACCAATGGGATATTCTATTGGACTATGCTCAAACAAACCGCGAGAAGAACATGTTCCTCATACTGGAGAGCTCCTGGCGCGTGCCCGACTGGAATCTCATGAAGACGGCTTTGTCCAAGACCGAACAGTGTTATTCCAAGCACTATGGCTTTAAACTGAATCTGTACAAAGGATACCTATCCATACTATACCAGGAGGACAGACAGGCTGCCAGTGTCGAGCGTTACGTGGAGATTGCATCGAGTTTATGTATCAGGGAGTGGCGACGCCTACCCAGGATCGTGTCACACATACACTTGCCATACCTACAGGCCTCACAACAAATCATGGAACTCCATGAGGCTAGTCAGATACATCAGGGTCTGACACAATCGCGCAACTCATCGCTGCATGACATGAAGGCCATTGTTAAGACCTGGCGCAATCGATTGCCAGTCATCTCGGACGATCTGTCGCATTGGAGTGATATATTCACGTGGCGTCAACATCACTACCAAATCATTACCCAACACTTGGAGCAGCAATCCGATCAAGGCAGCACCATGTTAGGCGTGCATGCATCGGCTCAGGCCATCATTTCCTTTGGTAAAATCGCCAGAAAGCACAATCTAACGGGAGTGTGTCAGGAGACGCTGTCAAGAATTTATACCATACCATCGGTGCCGATAGTGGATTGCTTTCAGGTAATATATTATACTT
>JAWNNL010000356.1:0-21272 GCA_035045005.1 Liodrosophila aerea | reverse complement strand
ATAAAAATAAGCGGCCACAGCAACAAACAATCTTAAGAGTCCAATTCGAATTTAAGTTTTATAGAACAATACCGTCAGATTTTCATGTCGTGATACAACTCTTCATTCTGGCTCCAAACTACTTCCATAGTGCAATTATGTGTAGGTCACACCAAGCCCAATGAATGCAATGCTTTCTGCGGAAACAGATTTACGTCTATAAACTTAAAGGCTACAGCTCAGTAAAACAAATAAAACACAGTCAAATAATTGAATATATTTATTCAGATTTCCGAACTGAACTGAAGATGTCGGATTTCAATCATGAAGATTGGCAACGCCGTAAGTCGGCACGTGTATAGGTGTTTGGCGAAGTGAGTATAACCCCATTGTTATAAACTGTCCATCGCAAGAGAAGGTTGTCACTGCAGTCAAACGTCCGGCAACATCCAGCAATGTAAGAATTAATTCAAAGGTGCCCAAACATTAAATCGTTAAAAGAGAAGTTCATTATTAAAATTCTCTACCTTGACCAAATTCGTCGAATCTAATAAAAGTAGATACTAAAAATGGTGTAAAGTGAACTGAAATTTGTTGAACGGGAGCCGAAAAAAGATTGAATAATTGTGTGTATATAAAACCAGTACTCGAAATTCAACCGATCTCAGTAATTCCAATGCCTGCTTGACTGATATAAACAGAATTTTGCTATTTTTGAAAAATATTTAATGTCCTGTTATCACGCAGCAATCTCTCTGTCTCTACGCTAAATAGAATATGCAATTTTCTATACGCAATTAAATATTTTGGTAATTTTTACAAAGTTGAGTTGACTTTAAACTTTATGTTTGAAATTTAATCTACCAATTACTAAACTAAGAGTTAACATTTGCTCTTGAAAATATGAAAAAAGAATATTTAAAGATTTTTAAAGACGCCTTTAAATATACAAAAAATGTAATAATTTAATCTATAATTATTTTATAATATTACTTAATTTTAAAATGCTTAAGCTTAATTTGTGAATAAGCAAGCTCTATTTAAAATTCCATACTGCCCTTCATAAAAGTATTTATAACATATTTCTTTAGCTAATGAAAATATGAAATGCATATAACTTTTTAATAAGATGTTAAAATGAAACAAATTAATCCATAATTATTTTATAATATTTATGGAATAACCAAGCTCTATTGCAAATTCCATACTCCTCTTTCAACTTCATAAAAATAATTAAAACTTATTTCTCTACCAGTTCATTTTTTCAAGCATTTGAGGGGGAACTGGAAACGCGTACAACTACATACTATATGCCACATATTTTATAAAAAGCTGAAAGAGCAAATAAAAAGGATATTTTGGCTATTAAAAAAATGCCTCGCTTTCATATAACAGTCACAATTAGGGGCACATTTCAGTTTTTGAAATATGCAAATTTAGTTGTGCTTTGCATTTTTGTTCCTAGCAGTTCTTTGAACCGTACACAGAAGGCGAATCTGTGTCTGCCACGAGCTGACAGTTTTATGACAACTTAGTGTTATTTGCCGGTTCAAGAAACTACAAGAGCGCCGTCCCCCCTCTCCCGCCTTTCCCCACTCGCCGCGTGGTAACAGTGTCATGTACAAATGCGAAAAACAAAAGAAATTGTAGAAACTTTAAGCCGACGGCGCCATGTGTTTATACTATTTTGTGATTTGGGTTATCCAGTAGAGCCAAGAGCTAAGAGCCAGCCATCGGTCAGGCCCAGTGGTCAGTGCACTGACCTGTGTCCTTGTTATCTCTGTGCTCTCTACTGGCGGCTATTTATGCAAATGGCAACAAGTCTACAAATTCCGTACACCCCCGAGGTGTGAGTACAGCGGAGAGTGTTGGTTTTATGAAATCAGTTAGCTCTCGCCTTTAAATTGATGCGCAGTACCAATTAAAGTACTATGCAGAACTACAATGTGTTCCATTTACATAAATATATAACAAAATTAGAAAAAAACGAAACTGCCTCAATGGGTTACGCTTGTTATGGCAAACAATATCATTTCATTTGCAAATGTGCGATATGCAATCTCCAAACATTGAATATTCCAATTTCAGCTGCCAAGAAGCTAAGATTCTGCATTTAAATATGATAACTGGCGAAAGAAGTAATTTTGTTTATAAGCTCAGCACAAATTTCATATTATTCAGACGGCGCACAGAGCGAATGGCATCCCTTAGGTAATTTCGTATTTTCCATTTGTACTATGCAATGGGAAATGGTACAATAGGAAAATCTCTCTTTTAAATCCAGATGGTTTTATTCAGATGGAAATCTTTAGCTTAAATTTTCACCACTTCTCCTGTATGCAATTAAATTTGTTTTTTAACAGTGTGCACATGCATAGTAATATTTTTTATAGTATAGTACAGAGAGAGTCAGTGACAACATGTGCGGAAATTGTGGCAAGCTCATAGTATATAGTAGTAGCACTTGGCTGGCTAATTAATTTGTTAATAAGTCATAACCAAGCTAGCTAATTAAATTTCAGCGTACAGCACATTGACAGCAACTTTATGGTCTTTTGACAAATTCAAAAATAGTTGCGTTTTCTATCACATGTGAATGTCATTCAACCACGCACACCAACTCTCTCTGCAGTTTGTAGTTGGGGTAGTCCCACTGACTCGGTAGTTGCCGCGATTCAGTCACGGGTAAAAGTTTGTGAAAACCATCTGCAGTGGCAATATTTTAGTCATTTGAATAAACTATATTATTTGCTATAATCTACAATGTTTGTGACCTCGATTTATCCAAGACACAACACACATAATTGGGTGGGTGTGTCAGTAGCACAGACACCCACCCCATGGGTATCATTATGTTCATGAGTCTGCTATTATGATCATTGCCAGGCCACACTCTACTCATCATAACAAAGTTTCACATGAAACTCAAAGTACACATACAAGCACACACACATGTGCATGTACGAATGCTGTTGTTTGGGCAGTGTGTACGTGTGTGTTTACAAATACAACACAACTGCAATATCTGGCCAAATAAAGTACACTTTTTTTAGTCCATTGTGTTTTTGGGTTTCCTTTGTTATTTGATCACTGACCACTGGGCGCAAATTTTGTTTTTGGCTTGAATTGCTGCTGTTGGTCTTGTCCTGTGCATTGAGCATTGAGCTTTTTGTACATATTGCTGAACTTGGGCTAGAGATAGATAGCCAAAGGCAGCTACAACTCGCAGGTAGCTGTTTAAATAAACATGTGTAAGTAACTGTTCATGTTGCTTGTACGGTTTATCCAATTCCTTTTTCGTATGCTACAAATTGAGTAGAAAAAACAGCAAATTAAATTGCTTTACAGTTGCTCTGGTCGAAGATTTGGTACCCGGTTGTTTTTTTTTAATTTGTGAAATGTCAAAGTTTTATATTGCGAATTAGTTGGCACAGATATGCTTTAGTTACCACCGACAACAAAATAATAAATAGCAAGAGGAAAATTATTTTCTATAGATTTGTTTTTCTATGCATCCCAGAAGAAATTTTTAATCTGCTAATGCTTGATGTATTGAACGTATTATATAGAAAATACAAATATTTGTTTTGATGCTGGGAATTGAAAATGTTAGATAAATTAGAATAGATACGTCATGTTTAACACTTAAAAGGAAATAGAAAAAGTTTAGAAATGGATCAAAAGTAGGCAAAACAATGGATTTCTTTTTCAATGCATCCCAGAAGTATGCAACAGAAATTTGTAATTTACTAATGCGTGATGTATTGATTGTATTATATAGAAATTGAATGTGCTTTGATAATTGATAATTGTTTTCATAACTGAAAATTATGAATAAACTAAAATAGATGCGTCATATTTAACACTAATAGTAAAAATTAGAATTGGATTGAGTTGAGTTTCAAATACACCCCAGAAGTACGCTAAAGCAATGGTACCATTTTGATTTGGCGGTACAATTATTCAGGGTACAGTTTATTGCCACATACATAAAAATAGAAAAAATATTTTATAAGCTTACTTCTATAAAAGTTTAAGTTGCCATTTAGAAATTTATGAATAAGAGGAACTAGATACAAAGCTGACTGTGGTTGACTTGGTGGTTATATCTCCTGTAAATAGCCATTAATAGAACACGTTGCCATAATGATGACTGACGTTAAAAACTGGCACACAAACTGGCCAATGCACTGCAGGTTATTTAGAGGCAATGCCAGCGTCCGAGTGTCCGAGCTCAGGTCGATGCTCATGTCTGTGTTTGCTTGTCTGCGACTCATGCTCATCGGCAGGCTGACTGCCTGGCGGCTGCCATGAACGTAATTATGCTGTCAACAAAAAGCACATCATGGATGGACAATCAACATGCTGAGAGCGAGTCGACTGAGAATGGAGTAAGCGAAGGGTCTAGTTGCTTGCCTGCCTGTCGGGCATCGGGCATCGTCTCCAAGCATCGTCTCCATCTCTTAAGTCGACGTGCAAAAGTATTTAACGCCTTGCACGTTCTTACTTTTCTCATCTACTTGTCGCTCTGGCTGACTGCCTGTCTATCTGTCGGTGTGTCCAACTGTCCGTCTGTCCACTTGTCTTGGAGACTGTCGCTGTCGCTGTCCTTGTGTCCATCTCTCTGGCACGCCTTGGGATAATATTTATTTAATGTTTATTGGCACGCACTCTACCCGGGCAGCCTGCTTAATTGTGCGTTAAGCATTTAACTTTTCTTTTTTATATTTTTATTTAATTTTCAGTTGACAAGTGGAAAGTGAAAATTGTAATGACGTAATAATTATTCAGGTAAATCACTCACTGATTCAGCACTCTGAATGGCTGCCAAATTACTTACTCACAATAATCAGCGATTGGAGAATTACTTACCCATAATATTTGTTGATGGGAGAGCTTACAATTTAAGCTACGAAAACAGGAAAATATAATCCGCTTTATGCATTTAAAATTAAAATACCTGGTTGCACTTAAACAGCTTTTCTTTTGTTATTAAATTTAGGAATTACAAAATAATTCATAAATAAAAACTAGAGTATTACCAACTGTGAGTTTCCCCCTCTCTTTAGTTCTTCTACATTAACGTTCGGTGATTTAAATCAAATAAGATTACACTAATCAAATAGTTTTTATATCGCTGTAAATATTTTCAAGAATGTGCTAAATGTCACTGCAGTTTATGACAATCATAACTAGCCCGTGTGGGCGGAAATTGAGTTAGCAGAATAGGGGCAAAACCAAATCTCGATAAGTTTGTCATGTGTTGCAATAAGTTTTCAACAACACTTGTTGGCAAAAACAGAGCACTCTCATGATTTATCTGACCAAATAACCTTTTAAAGAAGAGAATAGACTCCTTCCAGAGACTAAATCCCGGCGACAGTCCAAGTATTACATCCTTTATCATGTATGCTGCTTACATGCTGGCATAAAAGTTTCCGGTACAAAATGATGAATGGCTCGCACGTATATGCGATGTGATTATCTCGATCTCATCAATTATGTTGTCTGTTTATCTTAGCTAAAAGCATGAATTTGGCTACATTTAAATTTAATGGTGTTGCATATAACATTCATCATTCCATTTGGACTCCGCTGCGTATACGTAATATGCAGTTAGGAAATAGGTAAAACTAATCCAAGTCGCCCACAGGCATGACATAGCACAGAGGCACATGGAAGTGCAGTTTCATTTGATAACATACTCGTAACTATAATTGAACTAAAACAAGTTAAAACATTTGATAACTCAACAGACTTTCATTGACTGCGAGTTAACAGTCCCATACACTGCATATGGAGCGTCTGATGTTAATCGAGCGCCTGCTGTTAGACGAGCGCTGTTAAAATATCCCATAACAAATGTTAACAGAATCACAGCGTCGGCAGCTGCGGCTGGCTTTTATCTAACAGACACACGACAGTTTCAAATGTGATTCGGATGCGATAGGTGCTGCGGATGCTGAGCACGGCGGAGAGCTCGGAAAATAAGTTTGTAGTAATCGCGGTAAAATTAATTCAAATACGAAACTATCAAGTCAATACTGTGCCAATAATAAAGAGAAGAAAATTTCGTTATATAAATTAAATTAAATTAAATGACGAGCTCCCACAGAAGTGAAACGATGGAATAAAGCCAAAGTGCGATAAGAGTACAGAGTCAAAGTGCAATACCCTAATGAGATAATTGAGAGTGTAATGGAATACTAATAAAATAAATTGAAATTGAGAATGTGCTGTAAATTCGATTACGCAACATTGGAATAAATTTCAACGGTGAGCAGCATATTAATTTCAAAAATTATCCTGTGGTCCTTGCATATTAATTTGCAAAAATTTTCATTTAATTGAATTTAATGTCATTTACTTAATGGATAAGAATTAATCAAATGAGTTATAAGCGGACATTAATATTGCGAATTTTGATGTGTAACAAAAGAGAAGAGAAAACGGCGACAGTCGACAATATTTACACACAATTGCCTGGGAAGCCAAGCAATATAAATTCAAATCTATTAATTTCAGCTTGGCACTGTAGGAGTCCGCATCACTGCAATCTTTTTGCCTGTGGTGGCCTGAAGATAAATGCAACACAGCTGATTTATCGCCATTTCGGTCCAGTGCCCAGGGAAACTAGGGAAAAGGTGGCAGGACGTAGATATAGATGGCGCGCTTGCTGGTTTTATTCTATATTTTTTGTTTTTGGGTGGAAATCACGCTCTGTGCGAAACACAATTCGGTATGCAAATCAGCTATGGTATAAAAGAACATTCCGGCATAATTGTTTAACAAGAAAGAGTTGAATTTGTTTGCTGAGAAATTCATGATTGATGACATGATAAATTTGTACGTCGGCTAAAGGCTTACGGTAGATGCTGAATTTAAGAGCCAAGAGTATGCGGCAACCCTCTTCAAAATACGAAGCATATTCTGCTCATTAAGTGTGCCTTTGTGTTAATAGAAAGCGAGAAATATGCTGATTTTGTCTAGAGTGATTTTGGGGTTAACGAGCCTACTATTCAGACTCACTCACCACACTCACACCCACTCACACCCGTACTGACCGCCGCATTGTCAGTTCTAATGAGTTGTCATGAGCAAGTTAGTAGAATTTATTACAAGCCATTTTCATCATGCTAGTAGAAGCCAAAGCCAGGCTTTCCACATCACTGACAGTCGTCCGTCCCAATGCACTATGCCATTTCTCATCGGGTTCAACGTTTCTCAAATTTGTTGTTTCATTTCATTTTTTGCGGTCCTTTGTGTTATCAGCCTGCAGTAGGTCACGGCAGTAAGTCTGTGGATTGACAGCCCATTAGTATTGGCCCATTGGGCAGTTCGCAGTTCGTTTAGTAAACAAGAAAAAACATCGATGGGCACTAAATGGGAATTGTTAAAAAGGTGCAAATGTACTCATGCTCTTTTAATCCTTTTCATATAATCGCACAAACGCAGACTCAATGCCAGGCACACACTCCCACACACACTCACAAGATTAAGTTGACTTTCAGTGGGCTTTAAATGATCCCTGGGCAAAGCATAATTAAAGCTAAAAGGTAAAAGGTAGAACTTTTCTTAATATTTTCCAACTCATTCCGCTACTTTGGGTAGCAAAACTTTTACTGCCAACTTGAAGTCGCACTCATACCAATTCCGCATTTAAGTGAATGTGAAGGGGTTTGTGTCCGGACTAAGTTTGAAGCTATACTCCATATGTGGTCAAGGGCAGAGCGTTATACATCTGCATACTTTCAGGCATATCTTAAATAACCGCTGGAAAGTCAGCTCAGTTTCGATAGATTATTAAATTTAACTAATCTGCTACTTACGTGGCTAAGCTGCTCTTTGCAATATGATTTACTTACGCATTTATGACATTTTCATTTGAGAATATTTGTCACGTGCTACAAACGTGTCAATGATTATATCAATACATAGTTACGTGATCAAATGCAGAAGGCACTAAAATACTTTATAAATGGAGTAATTCAATTTATTGGCAAAGCCAGAATGTTATTTATTGTTTCTATGACATTTCTATGACATTGCCATAATGGATTTATATTAATTTTGTTTCATTTAGAAAAAAACGTTTACAGAATGCAATCAAATATACAAAGTACTCGTGATGTAATTAAATTGCTGAATTTATGAAATTCATGCTCTCAACCACAAAGATGTACAAAGTGTGCACAACTCAAACAAAACATTTTCCTCTTCATGCGATTAGCTCAAAATTATTCAAGATTTGCAAAAGTTTGCACAATTTTGTGACTCAAAGGAATTCCGCCAGAGGGAGCCAGTTTGAAGTTCTTAAAATTTCATTTAGACCAAATTAAAGGCAAATAACAGCAACAATACTTTCCGTTAGGTAAACAATCTATCAGCATTATACTGCAGTGGGGCAAATATACATTAATGAAATTTGCCATAAAAATAAATATTCTAAATGTTAATTGCATGTTAACGAGTACATTTTACAGTATACTGTATCTTTTAAGCGAAAATTAAAAGAAAGTTAAAGGCGAAACGTTAGCTCCCGACTTTCGTCTTTCATTACCAAATTTCAGTTAATTAAGAAGCCTTTGGCGAGGGAGCTTGTGTAATTTTGTGATATTTCCATTCGTTCATATTTAGGTTAAAGATACTAGAGATACTACTGGCCTTAAGGTCTTTCTGTATTTAATGTCAAAATAATAAAATTTAATCCGCTTGGGCGCTCCTCGTTGGGCTAGTGAAGTTGATACAACAGAAGCTATTCTTGTCCAGGTCCCAGCCAGGTCCACTGGGGTTTCTTCTATCTATGTGTGTGTGGGTGTGTGTGGGAGTGTGTGTATATGTGTGTGTGGGTGTATGTTGCCGAAATCACTTTCGATGGCATTTCGCAAACAATTGCTGTGCCGAAAAGTAATCAAGTACTTGTTTAAAAAGCCCGGAAAGCTACAGTCGCATGCAACCGACTGTAGGAGACCCTGTACTTTCCATTGCAGCAGCAAATGCTAACAATGCACACATATACACATATACCACTTACTGCTGCTCCTTGCCTAGAACGGAAACTTAAGTCTCGAATTTCTCCAATTGAGCCACAATTCAGAGCACTGATGAAGGTTACCAGATCCTTGTATGCTAAGGCACAAGTTTGTATCTTTAAAATTATGACTGTGAAGGTATAAAAAATCTAACACAAACTTGATCTGCTTACGCAAGGGTCAACTAACTGTCAAATATGATGTCTATAGCTCTTACAGTTTCCAAAATCTAGGTGTTTATACAGACGGATAGACAGACGGACATGGCTATATCGACTCAGCTCGTCGTCCTGATCAAGAATATATACTGTGTTGGGTCTGCTATGCCTTCTTCTGCCTGTTACGTACATTTCTGAGTTGCATAAACTTAATAGACCCTTTTGAAATTTTTTGAAGTACAGGGTCTGAAGAGAAGAACGAAGAGACGTTGCGAATTAATTTGCACTTTGCATCCTTCTCCTCTTCTGTTCCGTTACGGTTCAGCGAAGCGTATTTCGGCAAGACTTGGTCACACTGCGCATTTGTGAGGCGAGCTGTCAGGAATTGAATTGAATTATGGCGGGGCATCGCCTTAATTAAATTCGCTATGCGAGTTGAAAAGATTAACAACAATGAAAGTGTTTGAATGCAAATGATGCCCCTGGCGCGCATTTTGTTTGCTACGCAAATAAATAAATATTTTACGGCAAATGTAAACAAAAAGCTGAGTCCGCCCCCACTGAGGTTTGCCATTTGCCGCCATTCCCATTGCCCAGGGGGCACAAGAGGCAACCTAAGAGACCGGAAACGGAAACGTATATTCGGCCGTCCTACGCCAGCCACATTGCGGATGCGGCTGTTAGTTTAGCAGACTCAGACCACGCCCTCGCCCCCGACCCTCAGCTGCCATTGCCCCCGCATCCCGCAGCCATTAATATTTATTATGGCTTCCGTTTTTATGGCGCTTTAAAGCTGGCCGACGTTGGCATTAAAAGGCAACTTGTGTCAGCTTAAGGCAACATATTTTAATGAGGTGAAAATCTGCATTTCATGCTCTCGAATACAGTTACAATACTACAATATGAAGTAAAAATAGTAAATGTAAATGGACCTCAGTGCAAACAACTGGAGCTACGTTAATTGCATTTGCCAGTTTTATTTTTTCCTCACACATAATAAAAGGGTTAATTATGAATGTAATTTGTTGACTGTGCGGCCAAGTTGTGTGTGTGTGTGTGGTTTCAACACTATTGAAATGCAATCGTTAAATTAAATTTCAATAATCAATTTCACAGCGATTAATATGGGATTTATATTACTGTTTTAATTGAATTAAATGCATACACATTTAAGGTTTGAAAAGTTGTTGGAAAATTAATTTAATATACACTCAAAAAAAAAACGAGCTAAAATGAAGATTTTTGGTCATAAAATCAAGACCATTTGGTGACGAAAGTAGGGTAATCTCTATGCAATCTTGATTTTAGATTTCCAAGCTCAAATCAAGATTTTTTTTAATTAGGCCTGAAAAATCTATATTTAAGATTTATTGGTTCTATTTCAAGATTTTATAGAGATTACTTCAAGTATGAACCAGCTTAAAATAAGATGCTAAAAAATCTAAAATCACGACCATAATCTCAAATTTAGATTTACAAAAATCTTAAATCATGATTTTTTCCTCTCATTAGATTAACCGCTAAATTACATGTGATGCACATTTTTAATATTTTTATAATTTTTTTTTTATATAAATTGTTCTTTATATTTTATAAATTTTTTACATCTATTAAATTTGATTATATCTTTAATTTTACATACCAAATTTTCTTGTCCGGCTTCGCGATTTGAACTCACGACTCCTCCCTTGCTTGACACACGCAACGCTGTTCACTGTCGACTTAGACCCTTGCGCCACAAAGCTTTCACAGTTTGCACATCCCAAATACCAAATACAATTCTTATGAACAGATTGCAAAGAATGCAGAATGCGGACGACTCGGGTTCAAGTCCAGGCAGAGAACTACGTTTTTTTATTTTTGTATTTTTTTGTTTAATTTAAAATTTCGCTTCATCTCTCTTTATTCTGACTTCGCCTGGGTGTGCGAATGAGACGGACATTTTGACACAAACAAGTTCTAATAAGAAGATTTTTAAATCTTGAAAATGACATTCGAATTCTCATTATTAGATTTATGGTTATTTTTCAAGCTTTTTCGGGATTAAAAATTTAAGATTGCTCAAATTCTTAATTTAAGATTTTAATTTTTTTATCAGTGTAGTGCGTAAACATCGGTTAAATAATGTATAGTTTTGCATGCTTTTAAACTCGCAATGTTTTTTATTTCCTTCGCCAGCATAAACAAGCAAACTGCCAAAGTGTTTTCTGCGTTCTACACATCGTTGTTTTTGGCACTTTTCCACAAAGTTTTTCCTGTCGGAAAAGCGCCAAAAAGTTGCACTTCTCTCACACAAGTACACAGTGAATTTTCATGCTAAAAATGCCGCAATTAGACTTAGTAATTTCCTTTACAAATTTCGCTCACTTTGAGCATTATGTTTATAGCAGCCAAATCATAAAAATAGCGAGTCTGAGTGGCAAAGAGGAGAGAGCTCACAAAAATCTAGCAAACACCATTGCCATTGCCAGATCAAGTGCTTAAATATTCATCCAAAGACAACATGGCATAAGCTGTGCTTAAGCCGCCACCAAGTCAACCGACTATCAAGTGGCGCCATCTACTGGTCTGCATTTGCATTTTCATGTAATTGAATTGCTTGGTTTTAGTTAGCCATTCGTTTCAGTTGGATAGTGAAACAATGATTGAGTACAAACTTCTGCTGAAATGGCTCGGATAAGTTTATTAAAAAGAATTAATACACTTGCGGTAAAATAGTAATTTTTATGAAAATCATAAACAGTAAATTATGTAGTTGCTCATATCGTTAATCAATCACAAATGTAAGTAAGAGCCAAAGGGTCGTTTAACTCAGTGCATTATCTGCTGTTTGCTATCATTAACTTTTATTTAAATAAACTTTAATTTGAATATATTTTTATTATTTCATTCTTATTTAATTTAATTAATTTAATTTATTTTAATATATTTAAAAATGAAAATTACACTTTAATGAGTTGTTTCTTCTTTTTAATATAAAAATTAAATATAAAGAAAATTATTAAATATTAATATGAAGTCACAAAATTTAAGTTAATGAATTCCATTAAATATCTGCTTTTGAATTATTTTATTATCTCTCCTAGTTTAGTTGACAACGCTGCTTGGAAGTTTATGTAATGCACTGTGCATATACCATTACTTATATAGGAAAGGCGATGTGTGTCGATATATGCCTTTGCCTGACAACTAATAACCCTAAATTTGGCATTCGTATTGCTAAGTATATACCATTCTAAAGAGTTTTTTATTACCTCTTACCCAAATCAATAAAATATATATTTGTCTAAGTAAAGGTGGTCACATATAGATTTATTGATCATTCTAATCCAAAGTTTATTAGATTTTTGATAGCCCAATAATCACGAACATATAGTCTTTTCTCACTCCATGACAAATGCAAGTTATTGAGCAAACAATTTAAATGGAAACACTTTGTTATACAGGTAGTGGATTACCATTCCTCAAGACTAACTACCGTGTCGAGTACGCTCGACTGTTTTGTGTGTTTATTTTGCTTTGAATAATATTGTTGATTTATGGTTTACGCGTAGGAAAACGGAACTCGAGAGCGCTTTATCCCAGTTTATGCCACAACATGCATATTTATAAGGAAAGCCATATATATACACGTATTAGGGCGCCTTAGTCGGGTCATAAATAGATCATCCGCAAAGCCGCCGTAACGGAAGTACCCAAAGTGCTCCACTCAAGTGGTTCCATATTTGTTTTGTACTCGAATACGCATATACTGTGCGGAGCGTGTGAGTTTGTTTGGTTGTCAAACCGAGCCTGAAAAATGACTGAGTTTGTTATTCGAATTAAACTTGATAGACTTGAATAATGTGGTTAATTATGCCTCAGGCGAATGGCCGTCGAATGCGTGTGGCATAGCAAACAAGTCTCAAGTAGATTACAAATCATTCTGTGTACGTAAATATGCGCCAGTGTATGCCAGTGTGTGTGAGGGCAAGGTCAAAGCTCGGTCACACGGTCGCACGGTCGCTGGCTCAGTTAATTACTCAACCGATCGAAGGGTTGCGGACTCTGCTAAGGGTTTTAAGATGAATAAAAGTGAAATCAATTCGCCAGGTTCGCTCTCTATTGGAACTAGACTTGTTGCTATTACACTCAACAATTGGAGCCACAGGTGGCGTGTTGTCGCTTTTAGAGACTATCTGCATAATGTCATGGGACTTGTGAGTGTGCTCACCACCTTAATCAGGGGGAGCAACAACACACATAACAATAAACAGAAGAAAGACAAAACCAGAACCGCAAGTATGTGTGTAAGCACAGTGGCGCTCAGTTCGCAAACTTTGCTTCCTAATTTATTATTACAAGCTAGCTGGCAAACTGATGAGCTGGCTGGGTGAGGAGCGTATCAGCAATTACAGCAACTGGCACGCACATACTTACTACGAGCCTCCCAATTTCAAGCACAATCAACTTTAGCCTCCCATTTGAAGTCGTGCTGGCAAACCGAATAACAAATGGCGACGACAAACCCGTCCAACTCAACAACAACAGCAACAACAACAGCAACAGCAACCACAACCGTATCGAGGATGACGATGGCATACAAAGACAAATAAAAACGACTCCCGCGTGTGTAATCCACGTTTGCCAGTTTTGCTCAACGTGAGCTGAGAGCTATCAGCTGTACGCATCATTTGCCAGGCATACGTACAAGTGACAACATTAAATAATCCATTTAATGTGGCGTGTATATCATTTCAATGTTATCAGTGCCAATCTCCGCGTACTTTGGCGCCTTTCCAGGCACAGGCACAGGCACAGGCACAGGAACAAGTAAAATCAATAAGTGCCAACAGCAACAAGAAACTTCTCAACAGCGCTTAAACAAAGTGAAAAGGCAAACATACTTAATACTGCCAGACAGGCGGACTCACAGGCTCACTGACTCACATAAACACACAGACACACTGACTCACTGACTCACAGACACACTGACTCACAGACACACTGACTCACTGACACACTGACTCACTGACACACAGACTCACTGACTCACACACAAGCTCAAGACTCTACAGCTTGACGCCTGTCGCTGCTTACAAAATGTAAAACCGTATCATACGGCATTTTGATCGTATACGATATTAGCTAGTTAAAACTGCTTACATTATTATCAACTGGTAAACTGATATTTCTGTGATTATATAAATGTACATATGTTTTGAAATAATAATTTAAACTGACTGTCAGCACTCTTCCGTTAGTTGAATACCAACATAAGTTTCTGCATGATACAACTGCATCACTTGCTGAGAGTTTATCTAGCTTGGCTGTGTGTGTGTCGGCTTGTGCTCTCTCCGCTCTCAAACCAATGAATCGTACTTAGGAGAGCGAACTTAGCAGAGTTGCCATTCATGCATTTAGTCTTGGCGCAGTGTGAAGGCTCCGTTGCAAACGAACCAATGCAAGCGCACACACACAACGATACATATGCATCACGTGTTGGGAGAGCGTGTGCGG
Source organism: Liodrosophila aerea (assembly GCA_035045005.1). Classification (NCBI taxonomy): domain Eukaryota; kingdom Metazoa; phylum Arthropoda; class Insecta; order Diptera; family Drosophilidae; genus Liodrosophila; species Liodrosophila aerea. Next base: position 6,604 of record JAWNNL010000356.1, on the reverse strand, counting down.
ACTGCAGCAACAGAGCGCACGTTCATTCATTCATTCTTAGCATTCATTCTTGCGCTGCCCCCACACCATTGAGTCGAACCTATGCGGGAGAGGACAGCAGAGCGGCGGATCGGTCGGCTCTATATAAGCTAAAATTTCTCTGCTAAAATTTCTGTGCTAAAATTTCAATTAGTTCATTCTTGGTGCAGGTGCAGCGCGGAATGTAGGGCTCTTGGGTTGCTTGTGTGTGAGTATATGCTCGTGCGTTTATTTAATGTAATGAAACAGAGTGACTTATTTATTTATTTTACCATAATAATAATGGGAAAGAGTCATATGAATCATAAGTGAATTACATATATGTATATGCTAGTGAAAAAAGGAGTTTTGTTTTTAAATTAATTTATATTATATATTATTTTAATATAAGTAGTAATATATGTAAGTAAGATAAATATTATTCACTACTACAGTCTTCAATAATAATAATAAATAATTAAATCTTTTCTTTGTATATAATTGAATCGATTTTAATGAATTTTCATAAATGTATTATAATACCAAAAGTTGCTTTAATTCAACATTTTGGCACTCTGCTTAATATATTGGTCAATCTTTACAAATGAACTTTCCCCTTACTTACCACACACATATGTATACTAGTCGTACTTCCATAGATTTGAAATCATTAATTTTCATTCCACTGTGTGTGGAAGATTGCCCAGCTTGTTTGCCATACCAACCACCAGCCATTATGGCCATCGTCCCCCTCCCAAGAACTAATTGCCAGACACGACTTGCGCTGTTGTTGTTGCTGTTTTTGCAAATGGTTGGAATGTTTGTTTATTTAGTTAGCATATCGGTTGAGTTAGTTGAGGTTGAGACTTCAATAAGCATATCACTGGCGTGCAGACAGACCCCATCATGTTGCCCATCATCAACGGCTTCGAGCTGAAAATGTTTGCTTCCTTCTGGCAGACTTCTTCCTCTTCCTCTGTACGCTGGCTGCTCTGTAAAGTAATTTCCGTAATGAGTTCCTTGCGCTCTTTACGTACGGCAGCATCCACTTAAAAGTGTTTGAAATTTCAATTGAGTTCGTGCCTTGGCAAAAAGCAATCATATGACATGTACATATGTCAAGCGAAGACCAAGTAAATTGCTTTGAGTTTCGGCATTGAGTCCCGGATACCACATGAGTCAACCCATTTGGGGTGTTTTGGTTTCCACATAAGCTACATTTAAAAGTTGGTTTTAGGTATGAATACTAGGGGAATACTAGCATATTGGACTGTATTTTATGTATACTATTTACAGAGTATCTAGCAGTTGAAGTTTGGATACTTTTCACTGCTTCTTTTGTCTGTTTATGTTATGCGATTAATATTGATTAATTTTCTGTCTCTCCCCCTCCATTTCCTCCTTCCTTTTTCTAGCATTTTGCTTCATCCGAGTCTTGTTGAGGCTTTTGTTTGGTTTGTCTGTAATCCACTTGTGAAATCTTAATGCCTTAAAAATTGTTGCCAAAGTTTTTAATGTCTATAAACAAATCAATCACGACGACACACGTGCGCACACTGTGTGCGAATAAAATCAACTTTTCGCAGAAAACAACAACAACAATTTAATTAGGAAAATATGCACACTTAAACACTAAATAAACGCTTTGACACAGCATCAATTATCAAAGTGGGCCGATAGGCAAGTGGACGTGGTGTGTGTGCCTCCTGTCCTATCTCATTCCACTGCCATTACCAATCTCATGGTATCCCAACTCAGTTAATTACTTAATTTATGCCTGAAGCGACTTGCCCTTGGCTCTCAGTTCCATCGGAATTGAGTCTCATTCGCAGCTTTCACAAAATTGGATTAATTTGTTTACTACATAGCCGAGTGGAGGCAACCCCAGAGCCAAATTGCCACCAGCCCGGATTGCTGGGTACTTTATGGCCTGCAGACGTCGTCCGCCTGTGGGAGAGAATACACTGGGTCCACGCACTTTCAAATTTATTGCTTCGCATTCAATGTGGTATCGTATGGGATCGCAATTAGCATTACCAAGCCTGAAAGTTAAATTACTGTACGCTAATATTCGGGCTAAGCAGAAGTTAAGCCTCAGCTGCTAGTAGATAGTTTAAAAGGCGACGAAGCAATGGCATTTTCTGCAGTAAATGTAGTTAATCTTGGTATTTTATCTAATACAGTTCATATTATATTAAGGTATGCAACTTTGCTAACGTTGGCAGCATCTTCATTAGCTAAGCCCTGAACTGCTATACAATAACCGATCCAGTTGAACTAAGTTAATGCTGCCATAAATTCGTATTGAATGCATATGCAAACAATTGGTAACGGTTGTCAGTGGCATTTTCTAAAGAAAATGTTAATAGTCCACATATATTATTCAATAGAGTTCCTATTAAAATAAGTAGTCGGAATAACATTTAAAGAGGTTCGCTACTTTGCTAACGCTGCCAGCATCTTCTATAAGCTAAGTCCTCAACCGTTATGCAATAACCGATCCAGTTGAACTAAGTTGTTGCTGCCATAAATCGTATTAAATGCATGTGCAAACAATAAATTGCGGCTGTCAGTGGCATTTTCTACAGAAAAATTAGTTAGTCTGGGTATATTATCTAATAAAGTTCCTATTATATTTAGTAATCGGTATAACATTTAAAGAGGTGTGCAACCTTGCTAACGCTGGCAGCATCTTCTATTAGCTTAGTCCTGAACCGCTATACAAAACCTGATCCAGTTGAGCTAAGTGGTTGCTGCCATAAATCGAATTAAACAATAGATGGCGCTTGTTAAGTATCGATTAATTTAATTCATGTTTATACAATATATGGCGTTTGTTAAAACTTTCCCTTTTCTGTTCCCGTTTCGGTTCTAGTATATCTTTTCTTTCTTTATAGCTGACTGTACAGACATTTTCATTACTTCCATGCATTGGAAAATGAGCTTCTCTTGTGAGAGCAGGTGACTCCGCATCCAATTTCGGTGTTTGGCTTATATTCCCCTTGGGATGTTCGCCTAAGAGCGGTGCATGTTGTTCTTTCCCATTGGACGCTGCTAATTAAAACTTTGTGCGCAACTTTTTTGCGTTGAGCTCTGTCGCTATTTTGTCAACGAACATTTCTTAAATTTCCGCAAAACATTGTACTTTAAATTTGCGCAAGAAAATACGGGCTGGCGAAACTTTTTAATTGATGAAACAATAAAAATGTTAATAAATTGAAATGGCAAAACAAATGGAGAACAATATAAATTTGGTAAAACTTTAGTCGCAATAAAAAACTTCTTAAGTCGCTCGGATAGTTAAAACAATATAAATCAAACTTAAATTGATAGTAATTAATCATAGTTTGTGAGTAGTAAATTTCATATATTATATTTTATATTGTTGCTTAAACCTTACAATAATAATGATAAATTGGAAACATATGAACTTGTGAACTGTCATCAATAATTCAGATTCATTTGCGAATTGTATCATTTAAATCTATTAACACAATTTTCAGTTATTAATATTGCAAAATTTTCAATAAAATTCACACATTTGCAATTTAATAATGACTCTGTGTGATTTATTTGCGACATTCCAGAGCTATTCATATGGCGTCATTTCCCCCTCAATCAATTTGAAAATGACAAATTACCGCATTATGAAAATATTTCGTATGAATTTTATTGCTTTGAATTCGCAAACTGGGGGAGGGTAAAAAGATGTTTTTTGTGCTCATTGCATATTCATTAGAGATAATCATGCATTAAGTGGTCATTGCCCCAACGGGGCAGAGGCTCTTGCCACTCTCCCTGGTCACGTGCCACGCATTATGCCGCGCGTATGCGGCATATCAACTGACCAAAGGGAAAACCTTTTTTCCTGCAGTTTCATGGTGAAGTAGGGTTACTTTATGTATGTGATATGTGTCTTATAAATAATATTCTAATAATTGAGCGTCGAGTAAATGAGCTCAGGTAATGACCATGTCTGTACTCCTTGCTTTATAATAATATTCTCCGACGTTGCTCTTAATGGTTCTGCCACATTAATTTTGCATTTGTTGCAACCTTTTTCGTGTAAGTCTCTTACCTTGTGTCTGTCTGCTTACCAAACTTTTTGCATAAATTGCGCATAAAAATGTGGCCGAAACCGTTATGGCTACATTAGCTGCCGGCGTCTGTATGTGTTTTTCGCGTTCATAACTCTAAAATGCTGCACCCTAAAAGTATGCACTGTTTATTTTACGGTTAGCGGCTCACAAGATTGTGGAAATCAATATGAGGATGTGCGGTTCGATATAATTTGCATACATACATATATGCAGCATAATAATGTATTCGCCTGAGGCATTGGAATAATTGAAATAAAAATTAGTTTATTCCATTTTACACAAATTAAGTTACTACAGAAACTCAAGGGTATTGTATTTTACTTTATTTAATTTAGTTTTATTTCATTTTTATTTATTTAATTTCGACTACATCATGTCGACCGAGTACATCATTGGAATATAAATATAAATTAATGAGAATTAATAAAAGTCAAAAGTAATAAATGTAATAAATAAATAGGTAAAAGCTGTAAGTATGGTCAGAGATATACAATATACAGTCCTGAATAGCATAACAAATGTTATAAATATATCAGTATATATAACAGTTTCATATTAATGAAAAAATAATCATTGTTATAGCAATTTAAATGTTTAGTTGTATCAAAAGAATCGACAAATTTATATATCATACCTGAAGTATAAATGTACACCGATTTCTATATCAAAGTATAGAATTAAAAGCTGCTTTCAAATAACTATAACAAATGTCTCAATAATGAAAAATAAAAGCGGGTTTTATAACTTGAATTATGAGACTTATTTCATGTCTGTTTTGTAGTATGGTTGAGCATAAAATGTAAATCGATTAACGCAGCAAGCACGACGGTCTTAAGATACTTAATTATTATGCTTTATGCTTTATTATCAGTAGAGCCACGCTGCGGCAGGCATTTACACTCGAATGGCAACAGCTTCTGGCTGCAGGCATTGTTGTTGGCCAGTTGGCCATATGTCATGTTGTGCCATATATCATATCGCATTGTGGCCTGGCTGGGACAATGGCCAACAGCTGTCAATTGTTTGACTTGCGGCTGATGCATAGCATGGCAAAAATTGATAAGTTTAATTAAATTTACATGGACGATAAGCCACATCCATAACAGACAGACAGACAGACGCACTGATTGGACAGACAGAGAGACAGCCAGAGAGACAGACTGGCAATGTTTCATTAATTTGGTTAAGGCAGCATTTCATTAGTTGCCCAAATTTATGTCCTCCACATCCTGCCACATACCAGTTGACACCCACGAGCACACGACCTTGCCTAGCATCCAGGCCATCCAGGCAACCTTCCCAATATCGTTTCAATAAAAAGAATATTAGGGAAAGCAAAAAAAAAAAAAAGGAAAAACCAAAAACAAACTGGGAATGCACAGCCAAGGGCTATTTGCGATGGCTGTGTGGTTGCAAAATAAACAAATAATCGCAGGATGAAACTTTAGCCTGGTGTGGGAGTGTCGCAACAAAAGGACACCAATGCCACACTGCCACACTGTCGCACTGCCACAGTGCCACACTGCCACACTGGCGCATTGGCATGTCAGGTATTTGAGATAAGCGAGCATTCAGTGGGCTCTGAGGTGCCGTTAGGCGTATTAAAGATTATGTCACAGCAGCCAGAGCCAGAAATATGCGTCCATGGTATTTTTATATTGTGCGGCAAAATATTTGTTGGCAATTGGTTGGGGCGAAGCCGCAGTTAATCGTTGGCATTTGGGTATTTTTAAAGCTTCCGAAAAAGTTCACAAAGTACACACACTTTATCCGACTATCGATTAACTTTATGGCAGAGCAATTGACCCTTGAAGCTACGAGTATATGCCTCAAACTATATCGTATGTATAATGTACTTATGCTAGGGGGTATTGCATATTTTATGGCTGTAAAACTTTATCGTATGGTGCGAAAGAGTTCAGTTCACTGCCAAACAATAACAATAAATTGCGGAATTATTAGTCCTTATCTAAGCACTTCTCTCTCTCCTCCAAACCCCATTAGATGCGTCATAATACTAAGCCAATTAAGTAGCTGTTAAGTAGACAAAAATAGCCATAGAGTCGACATAAGCCTCTAATTGGTTTTTCCCTTAAATACTAAAACGGGAAAGAAAATCTAATGCCTACCTCCTAATTAATTAGCTGACTGTGTGCTAATACCTAATGAGCATAACGTGTCTCAATTGGCATGTAGTTCAATTTCCGGCAAGTCGACGACATTTCCGTGCTCCATAATCCTTCCCAGACTCCTCAGAGTAGCTTAGGGTCAGCGTCGTCTCAGCTGCCTTTAAACTGCTCCCAAGTCAAATGAAATTATGTCGAGTGTCGACTGTTGTTGCCTTTATGACATTTCCGGTGAACTGTCAACAGCAACAGTTGCAGTTGTCGTATCCTCCACTCAGCCTATTAAGCTCTCCTACCATTTGCCAAGATATTTTATTTATTTGGGCAACTAGCCTAGCATATCCTGCTCATTTGCCTATACACAGTCAGCACTTTGTTTAC
>JAWNNL010000354.1:0-115346 GCA_035045005.1 Liodrosophila aerea | reverse complement strand
ACACAACATTCTATTGTACATACACAACACCCAATTGTACATATACATACATCATTTGTACACACACAACACTCATTGTACACACTCAAACACTCATTTGTACACACACAACATTCTATTGTACATACACAACACCCAATTGTACATATACATACATCAATTGTACACACACAACACTCATTGTACACACTCAAACACTCATTTGTACACACACAACATTCTATTGTACATACACAACACCCAATTGTACATATACATACATCAATTGTACACACACAACACTCATTGTACACACACAACATTCTATTGTACATACACAACACCCAATTGTACATATACATACATCATTTGTACACACTCATACATTCTATTACACACCTCACACACTCAATTGTACATACTCACAACAGATTTCATCCATACACCTTGGTGTCATACACACACCGATCATATAAAAAACACCCCTTGCCATAGCCTTGTTTTTTTTAGTTTTTCTTTTCAATTATAATTTTGCTTTTCATTTGTTATTACGCTTTTAATTTGATCGTTATTTACACACACATTCATGCATTAATTCCAATCCACTTGTTTCATATACACCCAGTTAACATACATACATTTCACGTTCATACACAGTTCTAACACACATCTCGCCCATATATTTTGCATTCGCACAATTCACAAACGTGAATAAATAAAATGATTTAAAAGTTAGTCTAGTTCATTTCCATTCTTTTTCGAGCCATTTACATATGTAAACAAACTGATCACAGCTGTTTGTTTACACCCGGCCCTTGCGGTGTTTGTACATACATACATGCCCAATTGAGATGAGCGTTTGCTGAGAAACTATCGATAGGTTAGTTAAATAAATATTGAACCAGTTGGTGAACTATCGTGGTGAGGTTTGTGTAAGCCGGCATAGTACGTTTAATTATCGTGTTTATGTAATTATTTGTTTCATACAGCGCAACGATCGGGCCCTTTCGGATGCTCAGGTGAGTCATGAACATGATAAATTGAACTTTTGTGCCGAATGACCAACAGTCGATAACGTTTAAGTGAAGGCTAAAATTGAGGGGTTTCCACTAACAATCGCCTTGTTTTAATTGAACTCGATGTAGTGGAAACCGCCAAGAAAAAATGAAATCGATAAATTAAATAGAAAAAGATTCATATAAAAGAAAATGATAAGTTATTGAAATTTAAAATGCAAGAACAAAATTAAAATTGAGAAAGACATTGAATTGAAGTAAATTAAACTTAGATAAAATAAAATAAATAAAAACATATACATTAGGACATTAGGTGTATGGAACTAGTATGAACGAATAATATTGGAGACATGAATTAAAAATAATAGTAAATAATAATAATAGTAATAGTTATAAACAAGTCACAAACATTAGGAGAAGAGAAATGTTATTATATAATTTAATAATTAATAAATTTAAGCTGTAATTGGATGAAGTTGAAAATGACGTGCTAATTTTTATTTAAGGGGCATCTTTGGGGGTGGCATAGCAGCTGATTGGGTAGGATCAGGGGTATTCCTGAGAACCTACATGGTTGGGAGGGTAAAAGACCGAGGGCATTCCATCTGGCTCCTCTGTGTTGATAGTGCCTTCGTTATGTTGTGCTTATTGTTTATGTCGCTTCCCGTTCCCGTCCTGTCTATTATTAGTCGTAACGCGTCACCTAGTTGCATACAAGACCCAGCCCATTTATCCCTGAGTTTAGCCGGCTCCCATTAGACAGGAGTGTGCAGCTAGGCCGATTATACGAACAACCGTTACACAATTAAATACAATTTCCACTTGGCGTTCTATTGATTTTCTTTCGCTCAGCTGTCGACAAGTGTAACGAGAGCGCGAGGCTTTTGGGACGGGGCAGCGGCGAGTGGAGTGAGAAGGCGTGGCAGTGGCTTTCAATACGTGTTAATTGCCATTAGACCAGCCGTAGTCACATTCATTGTATGTGTGTGTGCGCGTAGTACTCAAATGTATATCGATATGTAGCATATTTGTTGTTTGCCTGTCAATGGGCTAGGCAAACATAAATTGAGACAAATGCCTCATGACAAGAAATCACAGCAGAGCGAATCAAAATGCGACTCAAATGTGCCGCTAGGGGGCGCATTGCGCAATGTTGCGGGCTAACAGCACAAATTATTAATTTGCGCAACAGTTGTAGCCATTTTGTGCGCTGACTTATGACACGGCCATGTCTATTGTTTGCTAAACGATATTAGACACACAACAGCAACAACAACACCAACAACAGCAAGAGCAACATGAACGACAACAATCGCGACAATCGGCAATAATAAATGCTACGATTCGATTAAAAGATCAGCCACAAAGCGAAGCGAAAAGACTGAGTAAAAGGAAGCAAAAAATGCAATTCCAATCAGATTGACAATGAGCCGAGCCGTAGTTGCAGCCTAACGAGCCATGCCATTTACTTCAGCCGACCATGCTGAAGAGAGCGAGAGCGAGGCTCGAGCTTGTGCTCTTCTTGTGTTGCTCGTTTGTAAGCTACATACATACATACATAGTACATACATATTTGCGCGTCAGTGACGACAGCGCCAAAGCTTCACTTCTGTCCCCATCCCCCACTCGACACTCGCCTCTCATCACTCACCACTCACCACTCTCTCACTCAAGCACTCTCTCTCCCTCTCTCTCTCTCTGCCGCTGGCCTACCCATTCCACTGCGTTGCGCTTTGTTTAAATAAAAGCCTCTTTAAGTTTATCTATTGGGGCGCATCTAAATTGTGTGGCGAGCCCGTCGCTCTGCGCTCTGCTGTGCTCTGCGCGCGATTATGCTATTTGTTGCTCTGGCTTTACAGTCGACTGCGACTGCGACTGCGACTGCGAGTGTGACTGAGGCAGCGGCACGGCAGCGATTCTCTTGTAATGTTATGCCGGCGTGCTTTTATATTGCTATGGCTGTTGCCTTTGCTTTGCCTTCTTATTGTTGTTGCTGTTGCTGATGCTGTTGCTGTTTGTTGTCGTTACTTATTGCCTGTGTTGTACGATTCATGTTTTGATTGTATTTATTTTAGTTTGAGTAACTTTACTTTTAGCTGCTGCTGCTGCTGCTGGTGGTGCTGCTGCTGCCGTCCATTTCTGATGAAGATTTTCTGCGCGATTAACTGGCGAGATCGCCTTACGCGCGCTCCATGCGGCTTCTTTTATGTGAAAAGCGTTTCGTGCGCAACTTTAATCATGTCTCTTTTCATGGAACGACAGATCAAGGGAAATGGGGGATGGGGATGGGTTTGGGGGATGGGGGATAGCGAGGGGTAATGGGTTAACATAATGGAGGCGAATGGCTGAATTTCGCATTGCGCAGACATTTGAGCAATTGCGTTTAATTTTATTCATAATTCGTGTCTAGGGTTTCTCGACCGCTTTTAATCGCTGTGTAATTGTTATATGTGTGTGTGTGTGTGTTTGTTTGTTTGTTGTGATCCAAGCTGAAATTAAGCTTGATTAATTTGTTGGCTGCGTTATCGACGCGTCGGCATCTGGGCCCCATATCGAAACGTAGCCCCAGAGCAGAGAGCAGAGACCAGAGGCCGCGACCTGGCAGCGGGGCAACAAAGTTATTAAACTGGATTGGGTGTGCAATTGGGGCGTGGCACTGTGTAGGGGCAAGATAATAAAGCGTGGACAGCTACGAGGCAAGACAGGGGGCAGGAGAGAAAAATAAAAAATACATTGGAATTTCTATTTTATGGCCAACGGATGTTGTTCAAAGAGGTAAAAGCAAAGTTTTAATGGCCCATTTTAGGCTAGATGCATAAGATAAAGATGAATTTGGCTTATTAATTATCTAGCCAGCCGGAATACCACTAATTGATTGCTGAGTGCTTAAAGCACACCTCGCCGACTGCAGCTAATTGCAAAGCTTCACCCTAACCTCAACAAAGTCATAAACCATTGAGTGTGTGTGTGCGTGTGTCTAATTGGGCCACATACTCACACACACACACACACACTCGCACACATACGCATAATAATCATTTTGCGCCGCAGCGAGAAGAAAAGAGGCAAGAGCAACAATTATGAAATCACAGCAGATGTTGGAGCAAAATTGTGGTGGTGATTTATAAAGCGCAGCAACAAAAAGAACAGCCACAAGACAACAAAAACAAAATGCAACAACTACGCAACGACAACAACAACAATGACATCAAAAAGCGCAACATTTTTTCGCTTACTTTTTTGATTGAAAAAGCGGCAAAAGGAACGGCGAGAGAGCAATGCATACACGCACACATCTACATACATACATCTACCCCGTGCGAGTGTGTGTGTGTGCGTCTGTATGTGTGTCGAAGGAGGAGAACAGCAAAAAGGACTGCAGATGCGCAGCCACAAGCCAGCAGCTTATGTACGGCGGAGATTTACGACTTAAATGCTGCAGCGCATAATCAAAAAGACAAGGCACACATGGAGCTGGAGTTGGAGTTGGAGCTGGAGCTGGAGCTGAAGCTGGGGCTGCTGTAAGAGCAGCGACGCCGGCAGTGCACTTAATTAACAAATATACAAACACTTAACATAACCTCAACTGACAGCAGGCAGACAGGCAGTAGTCGGGGCAGCTGGGCGAGGAGCGAGACAACACTAGTGTGTTGGCCCCACACCCTCTCACACACACACATAGAGGCATGCTGGCACGCTGCTGATTGGCTGATCCACGCGAGAGAGCGTTGTGTTAGAGCGCGAGAGCGCGAGCACTCACACTAGTTGTCTCTCGGCCGGACGAGTGTGAGTGTGTACCGGTTTTTGTGACTGGCGGCAACTGCGGCGTCTGCTCGCTCTTGCTCTTGCTCTGGCTCTGGCTCAATTTCGCCGTCTCGTTTAGTTGCAAGTTCGCGGGAGCTTCAGTTGGTTCAGCTGACTGGCAGAGCGCACGTAACGGAAACCGCGGCGAGAGTTTTTATTGCTTTTATTTTTACGGCACTTTTTATGTTCAACATTACTGTTGTGAGCGCGGCGAGACACGGCGACAGCTGATGCTAACTAAACGAGCAAGTGTACAGTGCACAGCGTACAGTGTACAGTGTGCATATGTGTGTGTGTGCGGTGTGCGCGGTGTGCGTGTGAACTAATTGTGAATTGTTGAAATGAAAATGCCGACGGCTTTGCCGCCGCTCAGCCAGCTCTAGCAAAACACAAGCCTCCCCCTTCCTCAGCCCCTAAACACCCTGAACAAAACTGTAAACTGGCTGCACTTATGTCCACGCTGGCCAGCAGTCGCCAACCGACGCTGAATCTGACCCTGAAACGCACCGAGCGCCACGTGGACGAAACGGACGCCAGCATGCACCCGGATTGCCTGCCCTTGCCACTGGCAGCGCCTGTGGGCGGCAGTCCACAGCTGCAGCCGCCCGAGGATGGCGACGGCGATGAGGAGGGTTCCGCCTGTGATGAGCACATGGTTAACATACTGGACGAGCACACCGAGGAGGACGAGGAGGAGCTCGACGATGCCGCCAGTTGCTGCAGTGAGAACAGCGTGCTGAGCGTGGGCCAGGAGCAATCCCAGGCAGCTGCTGCTCAGGCCCGACAGCGCCTGCTCATGAGTCAACTCTATAGGCCGTCGGCGTTCAGCAGCGTCACCCAGACGCAGACGCACGCTGGCGAAGATGCCCTGGCATGCCATATGGCAGCACCCGCCAGCTTTCAGGAGGAGTTCTTGCGTAAGTCGCAGCTCTATGCGGAGGAGCTAATGAAGCAGCAGATGCACCTCATGGCGGCCGCCAGAGTCAACGCTCTCACTGCCGCTGTGATGCCGTTGAGCGGTTTGCGTGGCCCCAAGGTCACGCAACAACTGCAAATGGCCGCTGCGGCAGCGGCAGCAGCAGCCCTGCGACCCACGACCGGACAAGATGCACTGGCTCAACTGACGGCCACGGCACTGGGCATAGCGCCTGCAGCGCACTCACATCAGCTGCTCATGCAGCAGCAGCAACAGCCACATGCCGCCACCTATCAGCAGCAGCAGCACAGCAACAACAACAATCACAGCAACAGCAATAACAACAACAACCACAACAACAACGAGAATCTGCACGAGCGAGCACTCAAGTTCAGCATAGATAACATACTGAAGGCGGACTTTGGCTCCCGCCTGCAGCAGCGTCTGGCAGCCAATGGAGTTGCTGCTGTGGCGGCAGCAGCAGTCGCAGCTGCGGCACCACTGAAGGTGCCCCGCAAGTCGGGTAAGCCCCTCAACCTGGCCCAGGTGCCGCCTGTGCAGACACAGCCCAGCTTGAGCTTCTCCAGCTCGCTGGCCAACATCTGCAGCAACAGCAATGATTCCAACAGCACCGCCACCAGCAGCAGTACCAACAACAACAACAACAACAACTGCACCAGCAACAACAACAACAACCTGGGAGCTGTTGATTTGGTCAAGTCAACTAACGCCACATCGCCACATCCTGCGCCTGCAACTGGAACTGGCAACAGCAGCAAAGGATCGGAGGAGGCCGCAGCCACAACAACTAGCAGTGGCACGCCCATTGTGTGGCCCGCATGGGTTTATTGTACGCGCTACAGCGACCGCCCCAGCTCAGGTGAGTGGCTAATCTCCAAGAGATCACCATGTCTAGTCCAGTGGCGTCTGTTCCAAGAGTACTAAAGCGCACAGTTCGAAAGAGTGGGATGTATTTGACTATGTGAACGCTTAGTTGGGAGTAGGGAGTACCTGTAAAGTGAGTGATTCGCGTCGTGAATCATTCGTTTCCGTGTTATAACATCTTCGGAACCCTTGACGCATTTACGCAATGAAGTATTTGCTTCATGAAGTATTGCTTCTCACTTATTAGCGATGTGCATCTATGTATTATATTTTTTGCTATCGATTGATCTACTAGCGAAAACGATTAGTTTACATTAATTTCAATAGTTAAATTAAATAAAAGGCACAAGTTGGACAATCTTATAACTCTGTATTTGCAATCAATCGCAATAAGTCAAAGCAAAATAAGAAAGTGTCTGGAGTATCCCTCTATACCCCTCTACACCCCTTGCCCACAAGCCAATGCTTCAGTGTGCATCATCGTGTAAATGCGGACTAAGTTGCAGCAATATTCTATAGAGTGAACTGCCTCTATTGTAGCTAGTTCACTCTAACGAGCATTAGTATACATTGAAATTGAAACCTTAAATTTCAATCTTGATATTTCGAATGAGAATGAGTTTCTCAAATCAACAAGAAATGGAAGAAATATTTCTAAAATGATTGAGCAACTGAGCTTCGTTCACTCTTTCGAGTGTAATGTGCATATGTAGCTTGTTTCGTTGTCTAAATGTGGGTGAGAATAGCACTTGGTAAAGTGAACAAGTTGGTTTTGCTTGAATAAGTTCACTCTTTCGAGCCAGTTTATTGAGTATTAATTTGAACATTATAGGACTGGGAACAATCGCTTTGCTCTTATAGTATCACAGGCAGAAACACCCTATACAGCCTTTTATTGTAGTAATGAATGAATGTGAGTAATTAAACAAATCCCCATTAATTGCGCTTGTACTTGTTGTAATTCATTGTACAGGTTCTAAAAAACAAAGAACACAATAGGAGTAGCCACAGTCATAGGAACCACTATAAAGAAGAGGAATGTTCGCTTTCACATGGTAAATGGCAATTTTGAGTGCTGAGTGGGGAGTGTGGAGTGGAGAGTGTTGAGTGGTTGAGTGGCTCGTAAACAGTTGAGCAAACAAACTGGCAACCACAGAGCTAGAGTCAACCCGGCCCTCCGCACCCTGCAGACCCTTTACTCCTCGCTCTTGGGAACGGCGTCAATCTGCAGCTCATTAGTTTGCAACCACCAAAAAAAGGGCAACACACAGCCATGACACGCTCATACCACACATACGAACGCAGTATCGTAGCGCCTCGCCCTCACCCTCACTCTCACCCTCATCCAACTCTCTTCCCACTTCCCTTTTCCACTTCCACAAACACTGGCATTTTCACTCATGAAGTGTCTGCTCGAGTGGTTTTTATGTCCTTATGGCTTATGTAACATAACTTAAGCTCATTATGCGCGTGCTTATCACTCTCTCTCTCTCTCTGACTAGCTCTCTTCTTGTCCTTTATCACCCTCTTCCTTCCTTGCTGTGGAACAATCATGGCACTCATGAATTTAGTTTATGCCACCGCAGAGAATTTGGTAATCGTTTGCTTAATAATTTTATATGGCCAACTACAAACAGTGGTGTGGCTAGGGGGAGGTAGAATTGTCTGTTTTCCTTGCCCGAATTCATAGGGTGGTTCCCTTTGGCTCATGCTGGTTTTGGCCTTCCTATTATGTTACCCTTTTCGTACTTATACTTAGTACTCACCACATACGTCTGGAATTTGGCTATAAATCAATGTACATGAAAGCTATGCATTATCTAAACAACTCACAGTAGAGCTACACATATAGTGGGTATTACCAATTAGTTCTTGCAAATATTCTTCTTAATTAGTTGCAGTGTTAGTTGTTATCGAGTGACTAGACGAATCAATCAAGAATCAGAAGGTGTATGCTGTGCTCATTTCTGTCGCGCACCTTCAACTCGGCCTCAGACATTTACTACAAATTTATATCAACCTAACAGTGAATCAATTATAATAGTGGATTCCGTTAATGGTTTCAGTGGTCATATTATCAATTCGATTATCTTTATCGGTGTTGGTTTAGTTACATAAACAAATACAAAATTTTAAAGCTACTTCTACTACATTACATTTTATTGAGATGAACATGGATCAACTAAGCACACAACTACCGCTTACAGATCCAGTAACTGGATCTTTGCTGGAGGTTAGGTAATAGCTATATAATATATATTATATATATATCGGTTGTGCATTAGTCGTTGTAATTGTTTAAACTATTTCTATTCGATTTCCATTTACAACACAGAAATTTCATTAGGTTAGATATCAATTGTAGATCTTTACTTGATTTATTTAACATATAATCTATAGCCATACCCGGATCAAGTAATTGTTATTTTCATTACTATTCTACAGTGAAAGTTTCTGTTTCTCTTCTTCTGTACCTTGCTCCCCTTAAACTTCTTCCTTCCTCTCCCTCCGTCTGTCTTTATATCTACACATCTAATGGATATATGTAGATAAGCTACATTAGTAATCTGCTTTAGAATTATATAGTCTATTTCTTGCCACTTAAAAATTTTGAACGTATTTTAGGGATGACTCTCAATTCTTTCCCAACCTCTGTCTTCACCCATGTATGATTTGTCTGAGCAATTTGCTCATTACGCTGATTAATGTCAGGCACTCATTTAAGTAATTGCGGGCGCTCTATTGTCAGCCAACTGTATCCGATTGCCGACTGTGTATACCCCACCTGAATTGGTCTGATTATCCCCCCATTCCCATGTGATTCCCGTACTCATTCCTCAATCTACGTATCCGAGTCGAGTTGAGGCCCAATGCATAATCTGAGCTTTTGGGTGGGTTTGTCGCGTTCGCTAATTAACCAGAAAACGAAACGTTTTTTCTCCATATTTTTTCAGCTTGTCGTTGTCTTTTTTTTTTGAGGTGTGTTTATTGTAAATCTTATGCATTTTGTGGTTGTTGCTCTGTTCTTTTATTTCACTTTTATAAATTTAGCGTGACTAAAACGAGATCTCGATCGGATTGCGGTTCCATAATTTGAATGAATGTTGTAGGCGATGGCGTCGTCGCTCCAAGTTAAAGCTGGAACTGGAGTTGGAGCTCGGTCTAAGACGGGGCCAGAGCTCGAGTCTGTTTGCTGTTGGCTGTTGGCTTTCGGCTGCAAACAATGATTTAGCGTGAGATTTGCTCAACAGCAATAAATAGAAAATATCATTTTAACTGCA
The DNA here is from genome assembly GCA_035045005.1 of Liodrosophila aerea. NCBI lineage: Eukaryota > Metazoa > Arthropoda > Insecta > Diptera > Drosophilidae > Liodrosophila > Liodrosophila aerea. The sequence goes on along the minus strand of JAWNNL010000354.1, from coordinate 105,465 downwards.
TACACAAAATTCCGAAATAAACTCATAAATTTGACGCTTTTGAAAAATTGTCTTGGCAGTATTATTCAACTTTATTAAAGGGTGTTAATTTGACAAAATAATGCCACATATTTGTATCTGTCTCCCCGTTCGCTATATCACATAGAAAGGAATTCCGTTATTCAGATTTAGACCAAAATTGCTTAATGGATTGGTTTGTAACGGGAATAACTACTGCAAAATTTAAGTCTCTTAATATTCGTAGTACTTGTAATTCTAATTACAAATTGTTAACATTCAAACAAAATTCAATAAGTGAATGTATTCATTTTCGTGGTATTTAAAATAATCAAGTCTGATAAATCTGCTTTAATTTAAAAATTGTTCTAAAAAATCAATTGTGAAACTGATGATGAACTAGTATAAAGTAAACTTATTATTAATATACATATATTAAGATTTTTAAATTACCAAAATTCCACACTCACCCTTTTTGAATTATCGACTTTCTCTCAACATTTGAGTATACATGCGATATGATAAAATATAAAATACGACAAAAACAAAATTATTTTTACTTTTTTTTACTTTTGAAATTAATCTTAAAATTAAATACTTTAGTACAATTAAATAATGGCTAAGTATACCACAAATCAAAATTGTAAGAAGTATTTAGTTTAATTGATCTAATTTAATTAGTTATTCTTCTTGGACTTTAAGTAAGTTTCCAGTAAGTTAACTATTTAATTTAATTATGAAAGTATTTTAATTACTTGTTTCCCATGGAATTCATCATTCGATACGGCATTTTGATTATAATTTAATTAACGAACAAGAATCACGGTCATCAGTAAAGGTCGACTCTGATTGCAGGATTAATGGAATTTATGTGAAACATTGAAATATAGAACAAAGAGCATCTTTAGTAGTGACTATAATGAGGATCTATTGGAGTAGGTCGTGGCGAATTTGTATTCCAGCAACTTATGCAATATGGTAGCTCAAGAACTCAACTAGTGTACGAATTACTTTAACCAAGCTTGATTCCAGTTAACAGATGAACCAACGTGGAAAATTCATCAAAGATTTTGATTTTCTTTCGTAATTGTAATCCAAATCACAATCGTGTAGTTAGAAATCTGATATTTGTTAGGGTATTTTATCTTCGATGTACCGTCGACAGCTCTTTTTAGACCCTGTACTTTAAAAAAGTACATCAAGGTCTATTGAGTTTGTGCAACTCAGAAATGTATGTAACAGGCAGAAGGAGGAGTGGCAGACCCCACGAAGTATATATATTCTTGATCAGGACGACGAGCTGAGTCGATCTAGCCATGTCCGTCTGTCCGTCTGTCTGTCTGTCCGTCTGTCTGTATGAACACCTGGATCTCGGAAACTATAAGAGCTAAAGACTTAATTTTTTTTTTTGTTAGGTTTGTGTATTACATATGCAGGTCAAGTTTATTTCAAATGTTTGAAAAGTCATCCCCCTCCCCCTCAAATTTGCAAAAATGTCCTTAGTATATACAGTTTTAGAGTCACTGGATTCATTTTTTGCAGGATTAAAGCCTTAGATGCTTTTCATGTTTGGTGCGAGTTGCAGCCCAATGGGATAATAAACATCGGAGATATTGAACAAACAATTTTCAGTACTAGGCATTTGGTTTGTGGAGGGGGGAAGCCGCAGTGTATGCGGCCACTAGGGCGTATACGTGATTTTTGATTGTGAGTATGAATTTCTGTATGAGTATTGGTTATTGTTTGTATTTGCGTGTATATTTATATGTATAAGTGTATGTGTGTATGTATAAGTGTATGTGTATGTGTATGTGAGTATGTTCATATATGCTGCTGCTGTTATCGACGCCGAGGGCAAACCAAAGTACAGGGTCACCTACTGTCGGTTGAATCCGACTGTAGCTGTCCGAGTTTTTTGCTTTGCAAATATGCAATGTTAACACTCTGGCGATAAGAGCAACGACAGCCAAGTTTTTGTGCCAATTACAGCTAAGACAGCTAACAAATTCGATAAACTTTGAGGCAGCTCAAGAGCAGCAGCACACGAACAGACGAGCAACAACAATTTTCGCATTTGTCCGGCAATTGGCGCTCATTTAACAGTAGCCTCGGTCTAAGCAAACCGCAGTAGCCCGCAGTAGTAGCAGCAGCAGTGGCAGCAGCAGTAAAAGCACTGAACCATTAAGTAATTTTCAATTTGCCCAGAACAATCCACAACAACAACAGCAACAACAACAGCAACAACAAACAAGCAGCAACTGAGGCTGCCTCAACAATGACAACATAAACAAACGAACTTCAATTACCCACCGTAGTGAGAAAGAGAAATGGATTGAGCCGGAGAATGGGAGAGAGATGTATACGGACTGAGTGCAATTACCTACAATCGTTTTGCCTCGCGCTTTTCCGCACTTTACGAATTTTCCGCGCAAACGCAACTGAAAATTGCTTGAAAACTTTTCACTGTTCAATGGAAAATTTGCTTAGCAAATTGGCCGCAGATGCGAAACGAGAACAGGCAGCAGTAGAAGCATGGAGAGAGCAAAGATACCTAGTACATAGTAAGGAATGTCTGAAGAAGACTCTACACATTCAGATGTTTATATTCCACCGTCATTTCTCCGACTTGGTTAAGCACATCTCTTGCATTTCTTTGCCACTTTCGCCCATTAAAATGCGCACTTTATCGCATTTGGGAAAATACACTACAAGAAATGTAGAAAATGCCTTAACCCACACACACACAGCGTCTATAATTGTGTAGCCAATTGATATATAGTTGGCTGATAAGTATTCTATAGAAGAGTAAGTAAGATGGATTGCGTCTTCTTTTCCCCCATTAAAAATTAATAATTTGCGACCTACTTGCAGACACATTTTCCATCCAAAAAGGCATTTTTCCTCTTTAGCATTTATCATGCGTTTAAGTGCTTAAACTATCCAATTAGTTACTCGCAGTTAGCAAACGTGATTCGAAGCTTATGACTCTATTTATGATGACGGCTGTAGGCGTAGCCTTGTGTTTCTTATTACGTTATGTATAAAATAAGTATTCAACAACCCTTAGTATTGCTAGATCTGCGTGGTACTCCTTTCAGGAACCTTCAATCTAACCTGCATACTCGTAATATACTTGCAATTAGGATTTTCCCCACGTCAAATCTATTATCTTTATTTCTTTTTTGTGTCCTTTACTAAATTACTTAATTTTATTTAAAACACTGAGTATCTCCATGATTCGAACATGGTGAATGAACTCTGAACTAACTACACATTATTTTTTATATCAATCAATCAGAACAATGAGCCAAATCTAGAACTAGATTTTAATTGTTGGTATTTTTTCAGCAGGATTACGAATCCTGAATTTTAATGGTTTGCAGCTCTGGTCAGCAGTATTTTTTAATCACAGACTCTAAGGATTTACTAATTAGTTATGCTAATAAAACTAGATATAATTTTTAGCGAAGTATTTTTTGCTTAATGGATTTTAAATCTTTTTTGATACTTTCTGATAATACCTGAATTACTAGAGCATCACAACTGAAACTGAGATACGTATTTTTGATTAATTTGAAATTTTAATTAACCCCCAATAGGTTCTCTTTCTGTCGGTTGCGTTTGTCTCTAGCCTTTTCTTCTGATTCTCAGCGTCGATGTAAACAAACGATTTATATATTATGGCATATTGTAAGGTTCTGATTAATTATTTTTAATGTACTTATCTGTATGTAAATATGAATGTCTATTATTTAGTTACCCATTACTGTTCAATAAATGATTTTATAGCATCTTAATACAAATATGTACATTATATGTAGCAGATGCCATGTATTAGCAGTAAAAATACTTCAAAAATTGCTAACTATTTTTCGCTTCAGTACATTCAGTACAGTAGTTAATGTGCTGCAGAACTAAAGGAACAACTATAACAATAATATAAATAAAAATAATACTAGTCAAGGTATAAACAATTGGTTTACAAACTTATTTACGACCCAAATGCATAAATATGAGATACTGTCACGTGATATAATAAACACGATATGCTAAGTCCGCTGAAGGAGCCCCAAGGTAAGGCTAAGAGTGGAACTTGGCTGAATTGAGCCATTGAACGAGTCAAATTTGTTGTTGCTAGAGTTTCCTTCAAAGGAAAAGCGGAAAGTGCAATAAAATGTGTATATAAATATGAGTTAGTTAACGCCTCTTGGGATATAGGCAAAGACACATTCCTTTAGCCATAGCCATAGCCATAGTATGGACCTATCGGATACCCAAGACAATCAATCGAGCGATTTATGAAGTGACAAAAATTAATTTCAACTGTTAAGCTATCGCAACAACAACAGCAACAACTGTATCTCTTAGTTCCATTTAAGGCAGCAGCAACAAGAACGGCAGCAGCAACAACGGCAGCAATAAACTGTCTGTGCGTTTTGGGCCTGGCCAAGAGAGTTTCCAGTCTGAAACGAGACCATATCAGCCAGCAAAAATGCCGTTTAAACTGTGCCTGATCACCCCATTTGGTTAATGCGATCTGCTGCTCTTTTCGCATTAGTTGTTGTTGCTGCTGCTGTTCTCACTGCTTGTTGTCAATACTGCGAGTGTATAAGCTTTGGCCCGAAATTATCGTACATAAGAGCCACTACATAGAGTGATTTTCTATTTGCTACAGCAAAGAAACCATTGTATGCTCCATTGTTTAATGTTTATTTGATCGGGGTGTGACGACTGTTTTTAATGAACCGTAGTTAGGTTGGGTCTATAGTAATGCCGGCGAATGTAGTGCCTAAAGACTGTTATCCAGACAACCTTCTGACGCGACCCGTTCTACAGGTAGTCTACTACCTGAAGATGATCTACTAGCTAGAGTTATAATCTTAAAATTAGGCATAACGTAGAGTATGGTATTGGTTATTTATGCCGTGCAAAACGATGGAATATAAGACACTGCTGATATTTGGTAGACATATTTGCTGTCATATATAACCAAGCTTTTTGAAAACTGATAACCTTGAAATATGATATTTATGAGCATTAAAAATAATGTTTACATTTGTTTTACTAAACTATGGGGCAACCCAAACTGGTTTAGGTCTGCTAAAAATTAGAATATTTAGCTAAAAACGAAAGCAGTTCGAGATTAGCTTGAACCAAGTCAGCTAAAATGAATAGTAAGTAGAAGAATGATTACTAGTTACTAGGCTAAATTATGCTTACAATACAAAATACCAGTTACAGGGTAGCTTATAGTTTAGAAGTTAGCTTGAACTAGCTTATCATCTGCTTAAGTTCGCACTCAATGTAGCTCTTATTTGTTGTGCTCTGACCTGTCGAAATTCCAAATGTGATTTGATGGTATTGTAATGTATTCGTATCGCATCGTATCATAAGCTTAAGCCTCGGTTACCCTCTGGGGGACCACCCAGAAGAAACTGTTCGGTCGACTGAGCTCGATACTGCGAAAGACAAGTTTCCGCATTTGGTCTCAAACACATATCCACATTTACATTCAATCAGATGAATATAAAAATCATTTTTATAACTTCATTTGTGTTAATTTGGAAACGAGGCTGAAAGATTTCTGTTCGGGTCCGAGACACTGGAACTGTTTTACGGCTTCGCCCCGTCAATATTTACAGCTGTCAAAATATTTCTCTACAAGCAAATGACTTCATTCATCAGCGAACGAACGAATACACGTTCTACTCATATGAGTGTATTCGTTTAATAATCGTGTGCCCAAAGTGGGCAGGGCAGGTATTTCATATACAACATATTCGTGTTTTGACAGAGCCCAGATACAAATGCGATCAATCTTTGGCACGAGGTGACTGCCAGTTATTCAGTGAGTCAGTCAGTCAGTCAGTCAGTCAGTCGGTGCGCCAGTGAGTCAGTCAATCAGTCAATCGTTTGGCATAAACATGCATTAAAAGCCAAACGGGCCACACAACAAATAAACAAATAATCAAAATAAGCCTCATTATGACTGCAGACAGTTGTTGTTGCAGGAACAACAATCCGCACAACAACAACAACAACAACAATCCCATCAGCAAGAACAACTCGACAAAGAATTTATTGAAAACTAATTAAATCTGACGGCAGCCACAATTCATTTGTTTGTGGTCTTTTAATCGTTTATTTATTACTCAGTTCGCCTCTATCTGTATCTTTGTATCTGCATTTGTCACTGCTCGTATCTGTATCTATATCTGTTGCTGTAACTGTATATGTGTAAGTGTTTAAATATCTGTGAAAATATTACTAGTTTTAGTATATACCAATGCTATGATTGTATATGTGTGTCTATATCTAAATCTGAATCGGTATTTGAGTGTGTATCTGAATTATGAATTTATGTTATATCTACATATGTATATCCAAGGCTTATGGTGAATTTGCTGACTTTTGATGCACATGTTTGTCTAAGATCTCATATAAACTTATCCGACTTTCTATGAACAAAAAACTTTTGACTTGTAGACAACAACAATTCTGATATTTTAATCCAAATAACTAACTTATTCGATTGGCAGTTAAATATTTGATATATGACACCCATGTACATGTATTTGTATAACTCCTGATAGAAACCAAATTGAGATACTTAGAATGACAAATTACTTTTAAGAGTTATAGTGAGAGATAAACGCTAATTGCGACATGTTTTCAAATGTAAGGACATTATTTGATTTAAATGTGAAATAAATTTTATAAGATAACATGACTAATGTGTTATCTTTAGATTTATTAATCAAGTTCCACTCTCCTAAGTCTGATAAAGTAATTGAAATTTCAGGGCGTAAGGAAGCAATATAATTAGTTACTACGAATATTTGATTTATACTGCCTTATTTTGAGAACTAATATTTAAAATTGGTACACAATTTCAAGGAGAATTAATTGTGTTTAATAACAACAACAACAAAGAAAAAAAACTCGGAAAGCTACAGTCGGATTCAACTGACAGTAGGAGACCCTGTACTTTCCTTCGCACACACACACTCTAGAAAACACTCGCACATAAGTAACACCCTTTCGGATCACAGCCTGAAATTACTTGAGTCAGAGTGTTTGGGCAAGGGTCTAGTGAAACTTGCACCGGAATTTGTGGCGCTTATTGACATTTGGAATGACCCAAGATAATGGGCATGTATGTGGAGTTGGAGTTGGAGTAGAAGAAGGGCACATGAGTGTAAATGTTGTTGTTGTTGATGATGCTGATGTGGTTGTCATACAGTTGACATGTCTCTGTCGTCTGTTGTAGGGGGCGCTTTTTGATTATTTTATGCGAGTGAGTGACGGGCAGGCATCCCAGTCCCATCCCAGTCCCAGTCACGATACCCATAGCTGCCCCAGTCTGAAGACTGTGTCTCAGTGCGAGTCTCAATTTGTGTGCCAGTTCGAAAGCGAATCCCAATTCGAATCCCGTTCGACCGATGCGTGTGTGTGGTCAACCACATTTGTCAAGTTTAATTGGGAAGCGAGCTGGTCTTTTATTTTATTTTATTTTTCATTTTTGATGGTTCTGTCTTTTGGCTTTGGTTTCACTTTTGCTGTTGCTTTGCATAGCACTCTCATAGGTTGGCGTCGGCGTCGGCGTCTTGGCTTGCTTATTGTTTGTTTATTACTTGTTTCGCTTTAATTACTTGTTCGTGATGATCAGCATGAAGATCTCTTTTGGGGCGCTTTTGGCTTGGGTCGTGCGGCCCGCAGTAAAAGCGATAGTCACACTTATTGGAATTACTGCTTCATTATCATGTGAAACGATTTCCCAGTCAGAATCGGAGTTTGGAGTTGGAGTTGGAGTTGGAGTTGGAGTATGAAGCTGGAGCTGTAGCTGATGGTATATCTAGAGTTGGAGCTGAAACTTGGAGTTGGCCAACTCATAATCTCTTGACACTTGAGTGCCATTCAAAGGTCTTCAGCTGTGTGGCCAGCCAGCAAATTCAAATCAGCTGAGATTAGTGAGAAACAAAAGCAGTGATCAGCAGCCCACGGAAACGGGTTGTTGTTATTGTTGTAGCTGTTGCTGTAGTTGAAGCTCAAACTCTGAGACACAACAGTGTTGCCATCGTGCCTCGAGTGCTCTGTAAATATTCAGTTTTGTAGCGCACGATAATTGAGAGATTCTAAGTCGTTTTCTCGGAAATAATAGCAAGTGCTGCTAAAGGGGGAGCTGGGCGCCAATCAACAATCACTAGAGATCGCCTAGGCCACCAAGGGTAACTAAAAATATTGATAACTGTCAGGAGACAGGCTATGTAATATCCTATATACTCGTAGTATATAGTACGAGAATATGCCTCTAGTATCTCTTTCCTCAATGATGCACTGACTCACAACTCCAAAGAGTTAATATTATCCAAACATCAGAGAGTCACATACAAAAAGTGTTGGCTGCACTTGCAATACTACTACTAGCAGACACACACACACACACATATGTAATTGTGTAGTGCTTGTACTAGTTTTTGCCTCAATTAATTACGAGCTGCAGCAGAAGGCGAGTGAGCAGACTGCTCATAATGTCAGAGCGTGATAATAGCGAGTCTGATGACTCAACTCGGGCAAGTGCAGCGTGTTCCCATAAGGCTATCAGCTATTGTCTAACTCTGATCTGCTATATACATACTACTACTATATATGCACTTTCTCTCCACTCTGCCTCCATTCCCCCTCTTTATCGCGCTACTCCAACTGCACGGACCTTGGTCGCATAATAAAATTAAGTCAATTCTGCTGCAGGCTGTGGCAGCATCTGCAATGGCTATGCAACTCTGCCTCTGGTCTCAGCTGCAGACAAATTCGCATTGTTGTTGTTGCTGTTGCTGTTGCTGTTGGGTTGCCGCTGACTGAGACCACCCAAGTTGACAGCGAACACGAACAGCGCTTTAGCTTGTCCTGCTGCTCAGGCGCTGGCTTTAACTGGCACACAGCGAAGGAGACTCAGAGGTGGAGACGGAGAGGGAGAGGGAGAGGGAGAGGGAGACGAAGCCTTCTGCGCAGTGAAGCCACTGAGGAGCCACTCTAATAAAGCCCGAGCCCCATACAAATAAAATTTATTAAGCAGTTAGAAACGAGCATTAATGAAATGCAGTTGCAGTGCGAGTGAAGCATAGGGTAGCGGGAAGAGGGGTTAGGAGTAGAGTGTACTACTGATCTGCAGTGATAGCTGCACATGATGAGCTCTGCAGTGCAACTCTGGCTGCAGTAGCTCAGGGTTAGATGAGGAACGATAATAAGAGAGCGACCATGCCAACGCGTGCTACTCAATTTGCTGTTTGTGTCCTTTGCGATCAAATGATGCTGATATATGTGAGCGTCGCTGGTCAGCATCATGATGATGATGATAATGATGATCGTCAGCTACATCATTACGCTTTCATTGCGATTTATGTGCGTAATAATTGTGACAATCACAGTGAATGCAACCTTAACTTCAACTGCAACTGCAACTGTCCCTTGACTTTAAGTGCATTTTTGTCATCATCGTGAAATACTGCAGATACATACTATGCATGCCTATGATATCTATATAGATTCGCAGATTCACGCAAAAGAAAGTCAAAATATTATTATGCAAAACATATACTATTTATAAATCTTGAGGTCTGAGATCAGCCGACAAATAAGCCAAGTGATGGATGAAAGCTATAGCTAAATACCTCCCACATCAAATTCCAGTTGATATTATGCAAAAATGTTGTGAAAGTGTTGCCATAATAATTGTGTAAACACGAAGAAACTGGAAATATCGTAGCATGAACTAGCAACATATCACAGTCTATCACCACAACACCATCTATCATTTGCCATATATGTTAATTGCATGATCATAAGATACCCAAATATTAAAAATATATACAAATTGTTATTTTAAAACCAACTGAACATCGAACGAACCATACCCCCCCTTTGTCACAATAAGATATTCTTTCTAAATTAAGAGTTTGTCTGTATGTATGAAATATTTCATTAGACCCTGTACTTTAAAAAAGTACAAAAGGGTTTATTAAGATTGAATGACGAGCTGAGTCGATCTAGCCATATCCGTCTGTCTGTCCGTCTGAATAAACACGAAGCTAGTTGGGTTAGTGTGTAATGTTAAACAGAGGACAAAAAGCCCGGAACTCTATAGTCGGACGCAACCGACAGTAGGAGATATACTTTGCTTTGCCTTGGGCCTCGATAGCAGCTACATATAAATACATACATCCACATTTACATACACATATGCACTTATATATAGAAATTTACGCGCAAATACAAACACTAACCCAATGAAAAATCACGCATATGCCCGAGCGTGCACTGTGGTTTTCCCCTCCCCCAGTCAAATGCATAGTACAGGAAACTGATTGTCCATTATCTCCGGTGTTTATTATCCGATTGAGCTGCAAATCGAAACCATTCTATGCATCTTAAGTTTTATTCATGCAAAGAAGAAGACAATGACTAAAATTTTGCACACTGAGAATATTTTTGCAAATTTGAGTGCGAGGACATAAACTTGAGCTGCTTATGCAATACATAAACCTAACAGAATAGAATTAAGTCTCTAGCTCTTATAGTTCGCGAGATTTAGGTATTCATACAGACAGTCGAGCAAATGAATTTACACAGTGTACACAATGTACAAATATAGAAGTATTATTAAAGATAGATAATTTCAAATTGAAGTTTTCAAGTTATTAAAACCCCTTATGGAGTCTATCATAATATTTTATCGCCCTATCACGTACTTAGCTTTGCGCCTCTATCTCTGTATCTATGTAGCTCTCTGTTCATTTTTTTCGCTCTCTGTCAAGCTATAGCATTCAACTTCTCACACCTTTGAAATGTTGCAATAACTTACTTATGATTTATGCAGCATATTGCATTCAGACCATTAATCGTGATGTGGCTGCATTGCAAATGAAGATCTATTAGTGCTGAATAATAACATTTAAGTCTCACAGATCTCAGGCAGTCCGCAGTCTGGAGACTGACACAGCTCACACAGCTTGCAATCAGTGCAGTTTGTTTGAAAATTCAATTGGCAGTTACGCCTGCTAGCACAGTGTCAGAGCTGCACAGAGCCCGACAGCCCGGGGGCTTAGGTTTAGCCAGCCCCCAAAAGGCCCAAGTTAAGAGAGAGCATATTTTCGAATTTGCTTTTTTTTTATCTTTTTGACTTGTCTTGCCTGAAAACAGTGTCAATAAGATTGATGGCTGGCAGTTGAGTTTTGCAGTTGAGTCAAGCCTCGATAATTGTGAGGCGTAAACTGAGACAGAAATTGGAGAGACTGTGAGGCTGAGTTTCAAACGGGCGCTCAGAACTCTGAACTATGAAAAGCCTAATAATACAACTGCGACTCTGAGATACAACACTCAGATACACACTGAGACTGTGAGATATACACTAAGGTTAAGGATTTAAACCGAAACTACAACATACAAACAGATACTCTAAATTGAAACTTAAATGAACAGTCTCCCAAGCTGAGACTGATGAATAGGTTGGAAACTATGATACAGAAAACTGCGACACAGTTAGAGAGTATTAGATACAATATAAATTTCTGTGATACCGTGAGATTCTCGGTTTGATAAAGCAGGACTTTTAGAATTGAGATAAACACTAAACTTTTGAGTTGCAAATCGAATGTTATTAAATTATATAATTAATTAAACTTGATTAATACAATTTAAGTTTTACTTTCGAGAAGCAGACCAGAGACGCTCAAAAACAAACTAAATCTCAGAGATACAAACGGAAATGAGAGAGCAAGCTCATAGATGCATTTGAAACTGGCTTTGAAATGCTCTCATGTATAGATATGCTATAACTGTGTGTGTGTATGTGTGTCTGTGCCACTTAACTTTGGTGTCAGTCAGCTTGTGGAGCAGAGATTGAAGCTGTGGCTGGAGCTGATGACGCTGAGGACCACACACGCGGCAAATGTTGATTGCCGACTTGACTGACACTTTTTGATAAGTTGATTAAAATGTATTTTTTTTCGCTCGCACCGAGTGCATTGACATTGAGCTGATTTGATTGAGTGATGGACAAAGGGAAAGACATGCTCTGGCTGCTGTTGCTGCTTTTGCTTTAACTTGGTTGTAAAAAGCGTTTATTCGGCGAAACAGTTTCAATCAGAGTTAAGTTAGTTCCAGGCGAGGCATACCTACTGTAGCAATGCTTCCCAGAACTCGGAGTAATAGTTCAATTAACGCACACAAAACGATAAGAGCGATTAAAACCGCGCCGTCTTTAGTTGTAAGTTGCTGAGTGTTTAAGCATCTGAGTATCTCGATTTCTTTGAATCTGTATCTAATTTCCAATTGCTTAATTAGCAACTACTTACTGCGTTTTAATCGCTCTAGTTTATTTGATTTTACTTCATTTTCTGGTAATGAGTATGATGAGTAGTAGGAAGTATAAGTAAGTATTACAATAAGCCGACTTCAGGTTTTTGGTTCAGGTTTGAGCAACTGTCGTCTGTTGCACCCGACTGTTCCAATATACGGTTAAACTGCAGTATTAAGTAGAAAATGCGATCACTACGATAAGCTTGTCTATTCCTTTATTAGTGTAGACTTCATCTACGGATTCTTCAACTGTCGGTTGCACCCGACTTTTAGTATTAATTTCATTTACAGTTTTAATGGAACAAAGGCTGTATTAAGTTCAAGTAATTGGGAAGTTATAGTGATGAGTAAGTGGTGTAAGGTGTGAGTATCTGTAATTTCTTCTAGGTCAGATTACAGCCACTGTGTCTGATATGTATGTTGCACCCCACTGATCCGTGTATTCATTTCATTTACTGCTATTGAAAGTAACGCACCTATAGGCCTGATGGGGGTAGTGGACATATCCATAAGCCAAATCACCTACTCTATAGTTTATACTGTATTCTTTAGTCCACTTTGCTACAGTCGGTTGCATCCGACTGTGTATTCTTATTTGCCACTGGTCATTAATTCGTTTTCTCTTCTCTGCTTCTGTTCTTCTCTTTGCAGGTAATTGGCGCATGCGCAGCCTCTCGAAACGAATTCGTTTATTTATTTATATATTTATTTATTTAATTGTTCGCTGTTTGTTGTCGCTGAGCCTTCAACTTCAATTAATTGTACAACTTGGCCGGCAATTTATGTGCACAACAACAAGTACAACGTAAAAGCATAAATAAGATAAAAAACCGCACCGCAACTTCAATTCCAATTCCAATTCCTATTCGTAAGTAAATGTATAGTATCTGTATAAGCGAGTATCTGTATCTGTATCTGTATCTGTATCTGAGCAATTGTTTGGCTGCCGCAACGATTTAATTGCCATTTTAAAGGTTGAATTATTTTGTAGTTTATGCTTATATTTGGTATTGATTAATTGCAATTGACTCTACACCCAAAACAGGCCACTAGCTGTATTTTGGAATTCATTTTTAACATGACTATAAAAAGTAGCTGAACGTGTAAATAAAAAACGTACAATCAAATCGTTTAACCGCAACATTTATGCATTAAAAACATGAATAGAAATATATGTAAAGTGAGTGAGTACGTGTCTGTGTGTGTGTGTGTGTGTGACAGTTATCCAAAATCTGCTCTAATTGATGGGGTTGACTGGCTACAGTGAAGCTCTGCTAAATGGAAAAGTACCGATATCGACCTGATATGTAAAAAAAGATATAAATTACAATTTAATTGTATATTAAAAAACATTTTAAACACTATACCTGTAATAACTGGACATCGGGCTGTGCTAAGGACACTCTTTTTACTAAATTCCGGTAATTGTGGATCGTTAATTAAGAATGTATAGATTTCAATATTGCACACAACGCAACTTCTAAAATTATTATATCCTTTCTAAGCACATATTCTAATTTCAAATATAAAAAAACTCGGAAAGCTTCGGTCGGATACAACCGACAGTAGGAGACCCAGTACTTTCCCTTGCAGAAGCTAATGCTAACAATACACATATCGCAAAATCAGACGCAAACCACACATACACACTTATCTGTATAATTGTGACTGTGGTGGTTTTTCATGATTTTAGGGGGGAAAGGTATCAAAAATCGAACACAAATTTGATCTGCCTACACTATAGGGGCATCTATGTAACTGCCAAATATGATGTCTCTAGCTCTTACAGGTTTCGAGATCTAGGTGTTCATACAGACGGACGGACAGACGGACGGACGGACAGAAGGACGGACATGGCTATATCGACTCAGCTCGTCGTCCTGATCAAGAATATAAATACTTTGTGGGGTCTGGCACGCCTCCTTCTGCCTGTTACATACATTTCTGAGTTGCACAAATCTAAAAGGCACTTTTGTACTTTTTTAAAGTACAGGGTATAAAAATTGCACTCAAAAAGGAAAATATAATTTAAATAAAATAATATAGAGAGCAACACTAAACACGACGGTAGGAGACCTGTTTTAAAAATCTAATATTTAGAATGATTTTGGGGATGACAAATGTTTTATTTCGGTTTCCCCAACATTCATTTTAATTGATTTCTATGAGTGTCTAACCGTCGAAATGACATAAATTTCCGTTTCATATAAATTCAATTCATTCAATTCATGACACTCAATTCATCTCTTCACTTTGAATGGATTCTATTGGGCTGAGCTTGTGAATTGATTCATGCAGCCCTCTTATACATATGTATATTCAATAGTTTTTCTCCCCCTTATCACTTGTTTCTATTCTCAACTTGTACAACTTCCATAGTACTCACTGTACTACACAATGCGAATTATGCGAGAACATCTTGTTGACAAGGAACTGATTGTTCAATTAATATGATACTGAGTTAGCCACAAAATAAGAAAGAAACATGCCAACTCCGTTGTCCTCCCCTGTAGTCGCAGCCCCTGGGCCCTTTGCCCTGTGCCACAGAACTGGTAAGAAACCCCAGATGGCGAGGAGTTTGGAGTGCAATCAGAAGAATGTTGTCCATTAACAAGTTGTCCCCAGAGTCAATCGTTTTTGGGTTTGTGTTTTTATTATCCTAAATGCAATTGCTGGAAGAAACATCTGCCTGATATCTGAGGATGAGGATGAGTATGAGGTTGATGTTGAGGATGAGAATGAGAATGATTTGTGTGTGTAGAAAATCTTAGTGGGAAACGAGAGCTGGGAGAGCAAACAGTTTCCTGCTGTGGGAATTTGCATTTAAACATCGTAATCATATTTTTATTATAAGCAGTTAGTTTCGGATGACCTGTAGTTGTAGTTGGGGCAATTTAAATGATTTAACTGGCTTTGATTGAAACATTTCATTATCAAGGCAGTCAGAGCTGGTGCGTTCTTTTGGGGGATTTAAATAATTGGATATGCGTGTGGTACTTCAGCTGATGAAGGCGACCACAACAGGCGACCAAGACAGACGGATATTTTGACTGCGGCGACGTTCATCTGCATTTAGTTGACGTTCCGGTCAGTTGACTCCCAAGCCTTGAGCCTTGAGCCTGTCGAGGAGTTGCTCCTGCCCCCGTCCCGTTCATCTCTGTACTCATAGTGCGTCTGCAGCTGGCCAAGGCCTTTGGCTTCCTCTCAATATGTATCTGTATCCATGGCGCCCGGTGCGTATCTTTTTGCGGTTTTGTATCTGCTCTCATTTGTGGGAAGCAACTGTACGATTTGCGGTCTCCAGATCAGAGTTATATTGCATTCCATACGTGCTTTTGATTTGCAGCTCGACTTGTGGCTTAACACTAATTACGTGTTCCCTTTTTGGGGTCGATTGTGTTCGCCCAACAGAGACTGAACTACATTCAATAACAGTCGATAATTTGACCCAATTTATAAGTGTTGTGGCACGCCACGTCCATTGATTGTA
Organism: Liodrosophila aerea; assembly: GCA_035045005.1. Classification (NCBI taxonomy): domain Eukaryota; kingdom Metazoa; phylum Arthropoda; class Insecta; order Diptera; family Drosophilidae; genus Liodrosophila; species Liodrosophila aerea. The sequence continues at coordinate 89,621 of JAWNNL010000354.1, read as the reverse complement.
TTCATTCATATAAAATACGATCAGTTTTGTTCTGTTTGCATTTGCACAAAGGCTGAGTAGCGAAAACTAGAGCCAAATATATATTTCCTTAACTAAGTAATGTTTTAAACTTAATGATGTTGTTGCGCGCATGTTGAGTTGTTGTTGTTTGTTGTTGTCGTGTGTCTTGAGTGCCGCCGTGTAGGCACAGACCCAAGGCAAGACTCTGCGACTGAGCAGCAGATGTAATGAGTAAGTTGGCCAGTCGCCATCTACAACTTCAACTTCAACTCCAACAACAACAACAACTACAACACAAACACAACTCCATCTCCCAGTTTGCCAGTTCCCAGGTGTTGAGTCTGCAGGTGTGCGTGTGTAATAGTGTGTGTGTGTGTCTTGCGAGTGTTTTGACAAACGCGTTTGTTGGCCATGTTTTTCCATTGGAGCAATTATTATTTATTATTGTTGTCGCTGCCGTTTCGCAGTCGGTCAGGTGTTAATTGTCCAGGTTGAGCCGAGCTGAGCTGAAGTGAGCTGCGCTGACTGCAGTTGACTCTTCCCCATATGCACTGACTCGAACATATTTGTATTTAGGTCTCGTTGTTCGCTTTTGGTTATTGCGCTTACATCAAGTCCAGTCGCACTTCTTGGCCTACAATGGACGCGATGGTAAAATGGTAATTATAATTAACGTATTGGGCACACACACTCACACCCATACACATGTACACATAAAAAATGGTAGTTGTAGTTGACGTTGACGTTTGTCGCCATAATTGCACCTGTTTAGTCATGAGTTGCATTTAACCCAGAGCCAGTTGCAGGTTGTGCAACAATCCTCAGTGATGACGATGATGATGAAATCGCAACTGACTCAATTGCTCTATTAATCAATCATAAATATTATTGTTATTTATATAGCTCATAGTTCAAGACGTTGATTAGCCGGACAATGTCGATTACTTCCAACTTATGTTTAAATATAGATTCAGTTGATCAAGAAAATGTACCAGGTATTGATAACATTGGGTTAAATTAAAAATTTGTTTTTTATTTTAACAAAATCCGAAACTTATAGCTTTTGATTAGCACTACAATTGGTGCTAAGGTTGATTTTGGGTAATTTATTGATTTAAAGATAATTACAAAAAACTCGGAAAGCTACAGTCGGATTCAACCGACAGTAGAAGACCCTGTACTTTGATTTACCCTGGGCGTCGATAATAGCAGCTGCATATATGTACATACTCACATACACATACATATAAACATATGTGTGTATACATACACACATACACTTATACATACAAATATACACGCAAATACAAACAATAACCAATACTCATACAGAAATTCATACTCACAATCAAAAATCACGTGTACGCCCTAGTGGCCGCATACGATGTGGCTTCCCCCCTCCCTTAGCCAAATGCCTAGTACTGAAAATTATTTGTCCAATATCTCCGGTGTTTATTATCCGATTGGGCTGCAACTCGCACCAAACATGCAAAGCATATAAAACTTTAATCCTGCAAATGAGCCCAGTGACTCTAAAACTGTATATACTAAGGATATTTTTCAAATTTGAGGAGGAGGGGGATGAGATATCCAATTAAAAACATAAACTTGGCCTGCCTATGTAATACACGAACCAAACAAAAAAAAATTACGTCTCTAGCTCTTATAGTTTCCGAGATCTCGGTGTTCATACAGACGAACGGACGGACGGACAGACGGACAGACGGACATGGCTAGATCGACTCAGCTCGTCGTCCTGATCAAGAATATATATACTTAATGGGGTCTGCCACGCCTCCTTCTGCCTGTTACACACAAATGTCATTTGCACAAACTTAATAGACCCTTTTGTACTTTTTTAAAGTACAGGGTCTAAAAACAGAAGTCCTGTTCAGGACCGACTTTTCAAACGCTGATTTCAGCGAATCCAAAAGCATTGTTTTAATAGGACAAATTTTAAAATATATTTCATTAATGTAGTTTGTTACACTTTTTATTTTGATTTGAAAATATTAAGTATTTTTTTAATTTAATTGCAATCGCTATGGCACGCGTCATTTTGTTCCATTTATATATTTTTTCTTTCAATTTCATGTAATTAAACACACATAAGTTGCATTATAAATGATTTTAATATAGTCAATATAGTTTTGTTACAAGAAATAACATGAAATTGACAAAATATCTTTAATTAAAAAATTACATAATAAAGAATATTTTTGTAGCAAAACTTAAATATGCAAATTGCCTCCACATTATTCAGAAAGCGAGAGTTTAAAGCTAAACTGGCGATGTCATTGCTATAGTCGGATGCAGCTGAACGATTTTTTCACACATTGATAGCTGCGCACATCTCTGACTCGTATTACTTACGATTTACTTTAATTCATAGTTGTAAGTACTCCAATTGAAATCTTAACTTTGCAAAAGTACAGCTATAGTCAGATGCACCCGACAAAGAAGCGAATAGTTACCTAAACTATTGGCAATAAAGTGGAAATTCGACTGACTTTTGAATCAATTAACTTAAATGTAAACATGCTTCACACATTACCAATACAAATATACTTAGATATATCTGTGTGTGTGTGTATGTGTGTGTAATTCCACGTGTAATGTGAAATCCATCAGCTGCAAAACGGCGAAATGACAGTTTGTTTGTGTGTCTAAGCTGCGTATAGTTGCGGCTGATGCCCACAAAGAGTTTGAAGAGTGCTGAGAGGGTGGGGTGTAAGGAGGAGGGAAATGCGTGCAGCAAGTGCGGCACATAGCTGTGTAAGCAAAAGAAAAAGCGCAACAACAAACGTTGGCATGTGGCAAACGAGGCACAAGTTGCTCATGGTACAACTATAAAAGAAATTTCCAAATGAAATTGTACAACCGTGAAGATACCCTTGAAACCAATTTTATTAGTAGATTTATGTGTGAGCTTCAACTTAAGTGCGAATAAAGTTTTTTTATTATTATCAATTTAGCTTCAATAAGAAATATTCACCAAGTTGTGTATCGATGTAGACGTGACTGTTTTTGTTGTTGTGTGAGTCTATTTTTGTTTGACAACTCTGAATTCGCTATTCACAAGTGAACGAATCCGGATGTAACCAATAGACCAATAGAATGAACTAGATTGCCGGAACGAGAATGCCGGACAGTATCAGGCTAGGAGAACGCCAACCCACTAATATGCTCAATAATAATTTTTAATTACCCCGTAATATTTCAATAATATGCATAGTTTATTTCCTTGCGAAGTTGCAAATTGTTTACTGGGTGTGAGCATATCCATTTGCTATGCTCTGCATGCAGGGTATGCTCAACAGCTTAAATGCCTGTCTTATTGGAGGCAGGTGAATGGTAAATGCTTTTGCGAAAACTGACAAACGTTGGCAAATAAACATAGCCTCAGATGCAAGCAACTGGAACCGGGTCCACACAAACGAATCATTGCGCTTCACGTTCCCATTCCGTACCCGTGCCCCTACCCCACCGCCTGACTGACGACTTCCCCTTGCCCACCAGTTGGAGTTCCCAGTGGAGCCACTAACAATGATAGCCACTAAATTGTGGGCGGTAAAAGTTGTGCGTAACAAAATTGTTGTGCATTTGTTGACATTACGCAGGGGAGGAATCATGACTGGAGCTGGAGCTACTTTATTATGATTATATGATTACATGATTACATGGTGGTGCTGTGGGGTGCAGGGTGCTGGAAGAGAGCCACTAGCAGTAAATTGGATATATTCCATGTGCGAGTGCCGTTCGGTAGCCACTGGGGACCACACACAAAATGAGTTATTTTTCACTTTAGGCCAACTGGCGTCCCAAATGCTTGTCATTAAAAATCCATTAAACTTGGCAACGCCCGCAACTGTCGTCATCGCTTGTGGTTCAATCAAGCTCAAGCTGACTTTGCTCGGCAAGAAAATGACAACAGCTTGGACCTAGCTAGCGGTTAGCTTGTGCTCTGGCCAGCTGACTCACCAATGTCACGTAAATGACACTGCCACGACAAAAAATACTCGTCGGCACTCGACTGGAAGACACATGGCACGCAGGTTCACGATGTAGTGCTTATCCTTCCTCTTATTTTGCCAAGGATACTTGCTCACTGTTTTCTTCTTCCAGCTTCCTATACTTTTTGTTTCAAATAACTTTCAATAGAATTTCAAATTTCTGTTTTAATCACTGCCAAATACAATTAAAAGGTTAAAACAAAAAAATAAATAAACTAGACTGCATTTCATTGCATATCTATTTTTCTTTTAATATCCACTAGTTAAAGTCGACAGAATAAGTATTTTTAGTTCTAAATAATACTAAATTTAAACTAACTTAACTGATATTGAGAGTACACAGAGAAAAAAGCTGGAATTAATAAGTCTGATAGAATTGGAAAGAGAGTTATACTACATACATATATTCCCAAAACTACACATATTATATTTTGATAAACGGAATATTGTCTGAAACGGACAACAGGCCAAATTGAACTTTCTATTGATCATATAAATCATTACGTCTTCTGTCGTGTCAAACGATTGCACAAAACTAATACACCCCATAGCGAACGTTTTCATTGGGTGTAGAGCATAAAAAAGTGCAAGTGAGTCCCGTAGACCACACATACGAATAGTTTTCATAGTAAGCCATTAAAAGCGGAGAGGCTCATTTCCACGAGCGGCAACTGCTCCATTCCCAACCGTAACTCCAACTGCAATTCTGACTCCCACTACGTTTTGGGCCACCCACAATGCCAGCCCGGGTTGGGTGCCTTCAAAGCGCGCCGCCTGCGCGAAGAGACAGAGATTTGCAAAAATATTTCACAACATGAGAAATGTGATGCAAAAAGATGTCACACGAGGCAATATGCAGGAAAACAGAAAACACTTAAAACGAGCTGCTCTGAGAGGGATTAAGAGGCACTCTATGCATGTGTGTATCCCTCTAGGGCTGTGCGTGTGTGTGTGTGTGTGTGTGTTGGGGGAGAGCTCTGCATATAAATCAGGCAGTTGTCCCAGCTGCTGCCACTGCAGTCCGCTCTGCTCAATCTACTAGACCGGTTGTTATGCTGCTGACTGCCACTGTTTGCCTTTTTCCCTGCCGCACAAATCAATCGTAATCGATGCCGCAACAACGACAACAAGAACACAAGAGAAACGACAACAACAATACACAGCCAGGCGCCACACAGACTTAATTAAGTCATCAACCAGAAGGCAGGCTAATTGGAGATCTGTGCCGCGATCACAGCCCAAGTCGTCGTAGCCTCAGCCTCAGCCTCAGCCTGAACCTCAGCCCCAGCCCCAGCCTCAAACACATCCCTGCCACAGCCACTCTCTTTTGTCCCTTGTCCCCTGTTCACTGCCCCCTGTCCGCTGGCCCTAGCTCTTAGCCTGCCACAGATCAGTGACCAAACGCAGACGCACCCGCAACTGGCGCACACAAGAAGAGCATAATGTTGTCGACAATGCTCATAATGATCTTGCTTCATCCCACTCCTCACAGTTCCCCCCTCCCGCTCACTGGCTCGGCCGATGATTCAGTACGTCAGCGTAGACCACACACACGCTACACATCCAGCAAGAGGAGTTCCCTTTGCGCCAGTGTGAGTCACAGAGTGCCTTAGTCTTAGCCACAACCAGAACCAGTCGACCAGCTTCAACTTGGCGTCAAAGCTTGCCAAATTCACCAACAATGGGAGCAGAGAGTGAGAGCAGAGACTGCGACTGCGACTGCGACTGCAACTGTGGCAGGACCACCAGGGTAGATCTGTTCAGGCAGCACAAGAAGCTGAGGATGCTGAGAGGATACCTTAGGGGTGGTCTGCGCTCTGGTTCTCCTTGTTGTTGCTGCTGTTGCCATTCGCTAAGCTTAGCTACTGCTAGCGGCTGTAAATGAAGGCAGCTGACTAAAGCAACAACAAGCAAATACACTGTGTAACAGAGAAAATAATAAAAACTTTAAGTGTGAATATAAAGTTCAAAAAAATATAATATTCAACTAAAATATTATAAAAATAAATCAGCCAAGTAAATAAAAACTAATTTACTCAAAAATATAAAACTATTAGCGCATAATAAAAGTAAATAAAAAATATTCTAGGGGAAATAGATTAAATAGCAATAAATTTAAAACTTACCTATATTACACCGACAACAATTAAAAGTAAATTGAAAACAAAAGGAATTTTATTTGGTAATATTCAACACCAATGAAATTTAAATTTAAAAACAAATTTTAATTAATTAATGTCTAGTAGCATGGTGTTGTTATTACAAGTATAAAAACTCGGAAAGCTACAGTCGGATTCAACCGACAGTAGAAGACCCTGTACTTTGATTTACCCTGGGCGTCGATAATAGCAGCAGCATATATGAACATACTCACTTACACATACACATGCACTTATACATACACACATACACTTATACATACAAATATACGCGCAAATACAATCAATAACCAATACTCATACAGAAATTCATACTCACAATCAAAAATCACGTATTCGCCCTAGTGGCCGCATACGCTGCGGCTTCCCCCCTCCCCCTGCCAAATGCCCAGTACAGAAAATTGTTTGTCCTATATCTCTGGTGTTTATTATCCGATTGGGCTGCAAATCGCACCAAACATTCAAAGCACCTAAAGCTTTAAAACAGTGACCCTAAAACTGTACATACTGGGAATATTTTTGCAAATTTGAGGGGGAGGGGGGTGACTTTTCAAACATTTGAAATAAACTTGACCTGCCTATGTAAAATGCACAAACCTAACAAAAACAAGCACACATAGCGCAAAGTCGCATGCAACCACACATACGCTCGCGCTGCTCCCCCCTTACCAAGTACTGGGAATTGAATCTTGAATATCTCCGGTGTTTATTATCCGATTGAGCCACAATTTACAGCACAATTAGAGATTATCATTAGATTATCGTATGCCAAAACACAAGTTTGTATCTTTAAAATTGTGGGTGTGGCAGTTTTTCGCGGTTTTTGGGGGAGGGGGGGAGGTATCAAAAATCTAAAACAAACTTGATCTGCTTGCACTATAGGGGCATCTAACTGCCAAATATGATGTCTCTAGCTCTTACAGTTTCTGAGATCTAGGTGTTCATACGGACGGACAGACGGACAGACAGACGGACGGACGGACAGACAGACGGACAGACGGACATGGCTAGATCCACTCAGCTCGTCATCCTGATCAAGAATATATATACTTTATGGGGTCTGCCACGCCTCCTTCTGCCTGTTACATACATTTCGGGCTTGCACAATCTTAATAGACCCTTTTGTACTTTTTTAAAGTACAGGGTCTAAATATTTGGTATTTCAATAATCATGTTATTAGATTTGCAATAATTAAATTATCAAAGTAATGTATTTACATATGTATTTAATAAATCATTGAAAAATATTTAATTATTTATTAGTTTTAAACGCTCGATTTTCAATATTTTAAATACATATAACATTTTAATTGAATAATATTTTCTACGCTTTTATAATTTCAATATGCATTTTTGCTTAATTCAAATGAATCGCTCAGTGAAACGCACAGAGTGAGTTTTGTTGTCTAGTGTATTTCACCTGATATACATAGATTACAGTTGTTGCCTTTGCTTCTGTTTGTTTTTTCTGTCTCGTCATTCTCGATTGATTGCGGATTAGCTGCTGCGCTGATCTTGCTGTAGTTTTCTTTTGCTCCACTCATCCGTTAATTGTTGTAGCTGCTCTTCTTGTTGCATTTGCATAATGCCATTTGCGGTTGACATTTTTATTAACCGGTGGGCGCCATTGGCACAGGCTCGCGCTATCGTTGAACCCCTTTCAAAAACTATGTGGGCCCTGTAGGAAAGGGAGGCAAGGGGAAGCGAACTAACCAAGCCTGACCACACGCAAGCAGCGGCCATAAATATTTACCCTCGATTGTAATTACAAAACACCGATAGGCATCTCGCTCTCGCCGCTCACCGTTACTTCGCATGGCGTCGCTGCCGGCGTTGCGTTGCGCTCTCTGCAGCGTGTGGGGGTTGCATACGAAATAATTTGCATTTCTGCGCGCATTGGGGAATTAAACAACAACACAAGCTGCGGCTGCGGCTGCTGGTGCTGTTGCTTCTGCTGCTAACCCCATTCCTCGAGCCGTTCGCCCCTCGGTCGCATATAATTAAGCGAAGCCTTTAAATTGCAAAGGGCAGCCAACTATGAGACGTTGCGACGTCGGCGTCAACGTCGGCAGAGCGACAGAGCGACAGAAGCAGCCGCACTTGGGTGGTCTTCTCGTTGTCAAAATGTGTGGTCTTTATTAATAACAGCAAGAGCGACAGGAGCCCTCGGCAGCGGGTGCTGGGGGGCGCTGTCGCCAATACAAAACGGATGTGCGCTCACAGCAAGAACAGCAACAACAGCAACAACAACAACAGCAGCAAGAGTAAGCACAGACGCAACAACACCAACAGTCCAACTACTCGTGTAATCCGCACTGTGTGCTCCCCCTTTCCTCTCTTGCTTTGTTGTGCAAGCAGTCTTGGCTGCGCTTCGAACATGTTGGAACTGCAGGTTCGACCGCGAGCCAAGCAGCGATCAACTAAAATTGACGCTTGCCTGTTGTTGCAGTTGTTGTAATTGTTGTTGCCTTTGCTCATGTTTTAGTTACTGTAGTTGTTGTTGCTGTAGTTGGATCGTTGTTTTGGGGCTGCCGCGGCATTTACGCCTTTGATTTTTTCCGCTCGAATGGGCAGAAGCTGCAAATTAAAACATTTTTTTTTGTTGCCTGAGTTGTAGTTGCTGCTGCTGCTGCAGTTGCTGATCCCCTTTTTACAGTTGTTATTAGTTGTTGTTGTTGTTGCCTTCTTGCTGCCTGTCGCTTTGTTTGTTTTTGCGCCTTGATTCTTTGTTTGCTTTGCTGATGGCGATCATTTCGCATTAAGTTTAATTTAAGTTGAAATTAGTTCGCTAATGAACTCATCAGCAGCAGTTGTTCGCCTTTGTTTATCTATACTGTAACTGCGAATACCCTGCATTTTGCGTTATGCAGGGTATATGTTTTGAGTAACGGTCTTGGGTAGGCGATTGCTACAGTCGGACGCTACACGAACTAAAGGACCATGCTCAAGACCTTACAAAAATATACTCTGAAAAATTACTTTTTCCTAATTCCTTCGAAATAGTCTGTGTAGTACATAACATAATTATGCATTGATATTTGATGTACATATGTATGTATGTCATGGTCGACTTATGACATTACTGAAAGTCTTGCCTCAGCCAAGCTAAGTGAGACATCTGCCAACGTCGCGACGCAGCTGAGGTAGACGACGAAGAAGAAGACCAAGAAGCAGATTCTGTCGGCGTAAGAGAGGCACAGGCATGAGAGAAAGAAAGGCCGCTAAGACCATGGGCCACAAGTGTCGTCTTGTCACTGCATGAGAGAGAGGGCATGTGTGAGGGAGAGGGGAGGGCGGCATAAGAGGGGGAAGGCGACTGTTGTCTGCTCGTATAAATTTCTAGCACGCGTGCAAGTAATTAAGCCCAAACGATGAGACATCTTTTTGTGTGTTTGGCTTATACATACATATCGCCGGCTAAGCACACACACACACACACACACACACACACACACACAGATAAACGCTTGCACGTACAGATATAAATGTATCTGATATCTTATCGGTTATATTCATCGCGGCCTGAGGCAAACGCAGCGTCCCCCATAAGAATTATTATTATGACTGCATACACATAATTAGCTGGCATCTCAATGGCAGAATGCATGGGAAAGAGAGTGGGAAGAGGCAGAAGCGAGAGACGGAGGAGATTGTGGAGAAAGTATACGGCCTGTGACAGTTGTTGTTGTTGTTGCTGTTGTTGTTGGGTTAATGAAATGCTAATGGACCTAAACGACTGACTTTGAGTTGCAATTGTATTCAGAAATGTTTATTGCATCGATTCCCTTGCATTTAAATTGTGCTAAAAATGAATAAAGTATATTTTATGTGATAATATATGTATCTCACTTCATATACAAGTACTGGAAAAGTATCTAAGAGAGCATTCTAGCATTCGCGTCCGAATAGTTTGGATATTGCACAAACGACTTTTATTTTGCTGCTTTGCTTCAGTTATGGCCAAAATATTGTAAAGGATATTACATAGGATATACGAATAAGAGCTGACTCTGCATCTCAAAATGCCCTTAAAATGTTTCAGTTTAAACTAAACTGTTTGAGAATTCCAGGCTATATTCGATAAAATGAACATTCATTGTGATTTCTAAATAATCGACTTGTCTATTTTCTGGGATTGGTTAAATTAAAATTTTATTAATTTATTATCAATATAGACTAAAGAGCGTAATGTTCTAATTAGACTCTATACCTTCTTAGAAAATTGGAGATCGTGATGCAAGAGTTTACACTGAACTCGCATCGAACTGCTTCGAAAATGTAAGCAAAACCGAAAAACAAATAACAGAAAAACTAGAAAGTTACTGAAATGGATAAAATATATATAAATTTCAAATGTAGCACATGGTGTAAGGGATTCACTATACTTTATTGCTCAAAGAAAAATGTATTTCGAATGATTGACAATGGGTTATAATGTACGGGTATGTAGGGCTAGACATATGTACCTCAAAGTAACTAGCAAGCTTCTATCATTCATGAATAAACCAATTGCGAATCAATCGCATTTGCATTGTTTGTAACTGGAGTATGCATTTGTATACCCTGTAAAGCAAGGGTGTATAGACTGGCCTTGACAAAGCCAACACAGAATGGGAAAATGTAATCATGAGTAGCCGCTTTCATTCATGAACACTCAGTTGTACTTCATATATGCATTCACATGAATGTAGTGCATTTTCACTTGATTGATGAGATGGATTTTCCGTACGATTTTCCGGGCAGCAGACGAACGTGGTGAGCGTTATAAATCGCAGGCGTTTTACTTTCTATGCGAAATTCCCGACATATTTTATGGCGCTAATTTCTTTATACATGGCGCCAGCTTTTTGCAAGTTGTTGTTGTTGCAACCACATACCTGTAGTTGTTGTAGTTGTGGTTGTTGCTGCTGCATGTTGCCCAATAAACGCCTGAAATGCATTGAGCTTTTGTTGCCTTAATGAGCAAATGACTTGGACTCGATTTCCTTGACTCTTTGTGTATGCAGCACAGCACAGGCGCAGCAGACAAATTTACTTGCATGCCACAGACAATCCTGCAACAGTAACAGCAACAGTAGCAGTTGCAGTAGCAGATTCTGCAGCAGCCTTTTTGCCTTAATTGCGTGCATAAATTGTTTCAATTTCAATAAAAATGTTGCACAACTGGCATTGGGCGAATCAATCATTGTGAGAAACTCAAACTCACCACTCTCGGCTGCAATGAATCGAATACTCGATCTCGAATACTCAGTCAGACTGCTGTATTATTGCCATTAATATTCTGTGGCCGTGCAGTCTACAGAAACAGATACTGATACATATACAGATACAGATACAGATATAGATACAGACACATTTGGTGTAGCAGGCACATTCAGCGTGTTAACAACAGCAGCAGCAAACAACATGTGACAATTGCCAGCTTTGAATAATGAATGGACTCGAAATTGATACAAGTATTCATACTACAATCATGTCAACGCATTCATTTGAACTTTTGTTTCTGAAGTAATTGATATGTAATTGCTGCAATTGCTGTCCTTTGTTTGGATTTGGATTTGGATTTGAATTTGAATTTGAATAGCTAAACTATTTAATTGAGTCTCTCGTACGTTGCGCATACGCCATGTTGTCCCATCGTTCGTCACGATAGAGGGTTGCTGCAATGATTGCGCATTCTGTTGCGAACGTAACAAATCGAAAACAATTTAATTTCACTGAAAACAGAAAACAGAAAAGAGAAAACTGAAAACTTTTCATCCCCCATGACACAGCACATCGAATGCCGTCAAGGGGACGTGTACTCATTGAATACTGAGTACTGCATGAAATGAGTACAAATGAAATGCGATGCCGGGCAGCTGGCAAATTGATGGCTAAACATTTGATAGCGATACATTTGCTCAACAAGTTGCCTTCACTCAGTCTAAATTTAATTAATTTCCCCAACAATCAATGCAAATGAAACAATATATGCTGCGAGGGTTGAATATACTTTAAGTGCTGAAGGGGGAGAGGGCTAAGTACGAGAGGGTGAATAATATGTAAATATATGTCATATATATCAGTACTATTCTACAATCGTATATAGGGTCTAGATTAGTTCAATATTACTGGCAAATCTAAAGTTGGCTATAGAGCAATTGATATTAACGGCTCAAACATGGGAAAACTTAGGAAAACTTATGGCCCATTGAATCATTTTGCGATTAGATTAGAACATTATATACATTAATACATTTTGAATTGTATCTGCTACGATATTCACTGAATATTTAATAGCAGAGTTAATATATAGGTAAAATGGTTTATTTATTATATTACAACTGGTTTAACAGTCAGACCTTAGGGTTTGCAACTCACATACAAGGCACTCCAATAAATGCTCAACACCCTCTTATGGGACAACATTGTTATGGGGTTTACTTATTGCCACGTGCTTAAATGCGGCTTATCTTGCCGACACACTCCGCTTAGGGGGTGGTGAGTGCGTAGGGTTGGGGTGTAGAAAGGGGAGGGTGTGTTGACTGAGTTATGAGCTTATGATTAGCATGAAAGATAAACACAATTCTCAATTGACTTGCGGCGTGTCATCCACTTATGGCCTAGCGATGGAGGGGTTGATAGGGAGGGAGAGTTGGGGGGTTAGACTGCCATTTTGTGTGTTGCGGTTATTGCACAAGGAAGCCACTTAAATGGGCGTTGCCATAACTCATAGACAAACCACTTGAACAACGCTAGCAAAACTTGTTGTCAGCGCTAAAATCGTCAACTTGAGGCTAATAACTCATTTAAAAGTGGCTGACAACGTTGTTGCTGCTGTTGTTATTACAGCAGCAGCAGCTGCAGTTGTTGTTGGCAGCTGCAGCTGCAACTGTGCCCCAAGAGCAAAATAACTTAATTTCATAAATGGCCATAGCCAACAGGCTCTGTTTCAATCTCAGTCCGATTCAGGCTCGTCTTGTCTATAAAAGAGACAAAAAAGTACAGAAACAATGTGGAAGGCTACAGTCGGATGTAGTTGACAACAAGCTATGCCTGCTTAAAAGCCATCGATATAGACCGACAAAATTTACCATCAATATTACCATGCAATACTTTACACTGAATATGAATATGAATATGAATATGAATATGAATATGAATATGAATATGAATATGAATATGAATATGAATATGTTTTTGTAGGGTTCACCTACTTTTACTGCAGACATATTAATCCCCATATTATCTGGTAAGAGTATATTGAGTCGGCAAGCGATTTTTAGCCACCAAATTGCTGCCTTCTTGACTGATTGACGTTGCCAACAACACGCCTATTTGCTATGTGTGTGTGTGTGTGTGTGTGTGTGTCTATTACTTACTTTGGCAATTCGTGTGCTTAATTATGCTACCAACGCCAGTTTTATTATTGCTGCTGCTTTATATGCAAAATGTTGAGTTATGTTGTTGTTGTTGTTGCTGTCTTTGGCATGCAGCAACATGCAACTGGCGCTGATTGTTGCTTGTAGAATTATTGTTGTTGTTGTTGCAACCAAATTGCCGACAGTCAGCCAATTTGGCTCATGATATTATGACTATGACATTTTCATTTTGGCTAATTGAGTTTGCCTTCTGTGCTGCTATAGGCAACTCGTGTGCTGCCTGGTACTTACATGAAGTGGGTGGAGCTCTACCATAATAAGTAGTAAAATGAGAAGAAGGGGTCTGTTACCTGAACCTGGAATGTAATTACGAGTAAAGTGAGTCATTAGATGTGATTTAATAGAGAATAATGTGAAAATTGAAATGACAAGCAGTAGACACGAGCTATTGAAGAGAAATACAGTAAAAGAGGTACTAAGTAGTTATAGTAATTAAAGTATTTTTGCTCCCATTCAACCTGAATCAAAGAAGCAATATGCATTATGGATTTCAGTTTTACCAACTATATATACCATTTATATTAATTTCACATTATGCGGTCTGCAAAAAACTGAATTCCTTGTATATAACTAATTTGATGTCGACTTTATTTCATTTTTGTCCTAGCCAATTTCTTATTAAACGCCACATACGTATCAATTGATTATATGAAGTAAATAATATATAATTAATTATAAAATCCACTGCTACAACTTATCAATATTAGTTGAGGAGTTTGATTCTTTTACCCAGCATCGCTATAGCAAAATCAGTTTTCGCATCACTTGAAAATCATTGCGAATTTCCCTCAGCTGCAAATGAGAATACAAAGCGAGAAGTCAAAGTGAATGCAGACAAAAGTCAACAAATCGAAAATTGAGAGAGTGACACACCCACGCACAGGGAGAAGGAGGCAGAGCCATCCAACGGCCCTCCAACTTCACATCCCCTCCACCCCACCGATTGTATCACCAACGCCCCCACCCCCCCTCGCACTCTTTCTATCAAAGCTGCATGGAAGCTGTCAGCTCAAGTTGAATTTAATTAAATCCTTCATGTCGGCGTGTCTGTTAAAAGTAGACAAATGACAGTTTTGCCGTTGCCCAGCTGAGGGCGAAAGGATAACAAAAGCAGTAATAGATGGCAAATGCAAGAGAGATAGACAGAAAGAGTGAGAGAGAGAGAGAGGAAGAGTGAACAGGGCGGCGGGAGGTTGTGACAGTGAACAGAGTGCGAGAGCGAATTTTAGCTCAAATGACAGTTGAAATTGAAGCACAGATTACGAACAAAATTCAATTGAATATATATTTTTCCATTCCCTTCCCTTTTTAAACTTTTTAAAATTTGTCTGCTTCATTGTGCCTTGTGCGCGCGCCTTGTCACTAATTACTTAATTAAAGGCACAATCGATTGCCATTTAAGAACTGAGACAACAAACAAGACAAGATTCGATTCCAGCTGTACGTGTAATTAAAAGTCGCCAGAGAGCAGCGTGAGAATTTTAACAAAGCGAATTCATGTTGACATTGAATACAGGCTTAATCGATAGGGTGCAGTTCGCATTGATATCGGAGGACGCAGATTGTTTATTTAATGAATACTCTTCTCCAGCAGCTTATACAGTCCCTGATTAACTGTATGTTTCTATAGCAAAGAAAAAAGAAGTGAAGAAGTGAAGAAGTGTCCATACGTATACAAGTAAAACTTAATTAGTTTACCTAACCTCAACTATACTATATGCTTCAGTCAAATTTAATTTTCTCAGGATTTTTTTCTCTAGTCAAATATATTATCGTAAGTGCAATTTGGCTGTAAGTTTATATAACATTTAAGCGTTCTTATTTTGAAAGTCAGTATTTAAAGTTCTATCTGTATGTACATGTATGCTGGTGCAAAGGAAAGTACAGGCTCTCTGTCATTATAGAGTGTTTTCACCCTGACTAAAAGAGGATTGAACTGTGTGTGTAATTAGTCAACTTTAACTAACTTTGCTTTACAGCAAAAAAAGACGATGCATACATTAACTCTTACTGTTTGTTTGTGTGCAACAATGTATGGTTGCAACAAAGTCAGGTGCCGGGTCTTATATCGTCGGATGCGCACTACTGATAGTTTTGTTTTGTTTTAAGTTAACATGTCAGGCATTGATACATTGGTTAAATGCCAGGGAGTAAGCGGAAACGGCACACAAATCGTCAACTAAATGATCCACATACTTTGCAGGCAGATACTCTGTAGGCAGTCTTCTATGCGCCACTTGGCGCCAGCTGCAGATGCCAAGTTCCCACACGTACAAAGACAAGGGGGGAGAGTGCGAGTGGCTGCTGACGTCATAAAAACTTTGATAACTTAATTAACAACAGCAACAACAGCAGCCTTAACATCTCCAAGCGAAGCCGGCTCCAACTTCAATCAAATCGGTTCTTTCAGCCACAGTTCTGAATTCCAGTCGCGTGTGTGCGTGTGTGTGTGTGCGTGTGTGCGTGTGTGTGTTTTATGGCTCTATGCTTTTAATTTAGCCAAGAATGCGGTAGGTAAACTAAACCAAATTAAAAGTGATCGCATCATTTTATCGATAATTTATCAAACCGAAAACCCAGTGGCGAATACTTTGAGGCCATAAAAGCAGCATTTGCTGCTCTCCGAATCCAAACTCTACACTCTCTTTTGCCCCTTGGCGCTGTGGCATGCGAATCGATTCAACGTGTGTGGTCCACATGATCTTGGCCTCAGACCCGAGCCCCAGACCTCGGCATCTGAAATTAGCATAAGAGCAAGACAACGTGAAATGCTTAAAAGAGTTCAAGATTTCATTGACGAGCTAAAGAGCGCTGCTGCTGCTGCTGTTGCTGCTGTTGCTGGATCAGCTGCAGTTCACAGAGACACAGAGACATACACCGCATGGCATTACAAGTGAGTCCCAAAGAGAGACCCCAAGCCAGGGCTTGAGGTTGCCAATGGGCCATAAATCCGCACTGGTATAGGCACTAGCACCGGCATTGGCACCAGGGCACACAGGTGGTCAACTTGGGCGGCTCGGCTGATATTTAAAACAATCTGTTGTGCTTTTCAATTACTTTATAGTACGTACACGATATACGATCTTCGATGGATGTAAAAAGCCACAGCTCCACAGTCCAGGAGCGGTTGTGCCTGCGAGAATTACAAAGAAAATACGATTAGAAAAATAATGATTAAAGACTCGGAAAGCTACAGTCGGATTCCACCGACAGTAGGAGACCCTATACTTTCCTTTGCACACACACACGCTAACAAACACTCACACATGCACACATGCACACATATCGTAAAGTCACACGCAACAAAGCATTAAGTGCATGCTCGCTGCACCCCTTGCCTAGTACGGAAACTTTATCCTCGAATATCATCCGTGTTTATTATCACGGGGTCTGTCAAGCCTACTTCTGCCTGTTACATACATCTCTGAGTTGCACAATCTTAATAGACCCCTTTGTAGTTTTTTAAAGTACAGGGTCAAACAGGAATCAAAGTAACTTCATTAAATATAAGAAAATGTAATAGTACTCTGATGAAGGTAATATAATTTTCCCTTGAAGTTATATCAAAAACTTGAATATACTCACTACAATAAGTTCTGAATGTGTTATTTATTCCATAATTAATAATTAGTAGTATAACGAGAAAGAAATAAGGGGGACGAATTTTATATTGGTTTTCAATAACTAAACCTTTTTCAGTATTTCCTAAAAGATGCCCGACATAAAAATTCTTAAGTACCATAAAAACACTTTCATAAACTGAATTTTTACCTTAACCTAATTTCAGTATTTTTGTACATTTAATTTTTAATTTTATTAATTTATTTTATTGAAGTTTTTTTATTTAAGTGTAATTGTGATTGAAGTTTGTTTATTTTTGTTGTTCTTTTATCTGAATTTCTTTTAAATAATCATTTACTAGCATTTGTATTTTATTTTAAGCTTTAATTACAATTAATTTCGTTTTCTATTACTGCTAGGTTTATTTGCTGATATTATTTATATTTTATTATTCTATAAATTAGAATATTATTAATTTAATAAATAATGAAATAAATTACTTTTAATTTAATTTCTGTTATTAAATATTATGTTTTCTTTTAATTTCCATATTTTTTAATTTTTGATTTATTTATTCAGAAAGTTATTAAAGTTTAAACGCACAGCACAGGCTATTTTCAGTTTTTTTTTACTGTACTGTACAATATACGCTCTTTTATTACTAAATAAATATGAATATGTATTCATTTAGTATTAATTTTATTATTATTAATTTCTGCCAACCTCAACTAGGTTGAATCCGCTCCTGTACCAGAGAACTCTTCTGATCATGCGCTCAGCATAAAAACTTATGA
Source organism: Liodrosophila aerea (assembly GCA_035045005.1). Taxonomy (NCBI): domain Eukaryota; kingdom Metazoa; phylum Arthropoda; class Insecta; order Diptera; family Drosophilidae; genus Liodrosophila; species Liodrosophila aerea. Next base: position 71,670 of record JAWNNL010000354.1, on the reverse strand, counting down.
GCTCAGCTGTGCTATTAATTGTTTTATTAAGACATTTTAGATTTAACATGCACGATACCCTACAGTCAACATAAAGGGCAATACTGACTTGCGACCTAAATAATAACTTAAATATGGAAAACATATACTATAGTATATATGAAAATGGATTCAATGACTTGTTGTGTCTTATCAATTTTGATTATAAGCTTTGATTATTCGCATATAGCCAATAGTACTGAGTGTAGGGCATTCGAAGAAGTTCTGTAGCTTCTACTGACTGACCCAGAGTCGAAAGCAAAGTTCAGGCAGTGATATTGCTGTAGACTTGATCTCAGTCCAGACATTGTCTGCAGCTCTTGGTATTGGTCTTCCTCTTCTTCACTTCTTCTGCATGAATGCTCATGTGTGATCATAATCATGATCAGTATAATGAAGTTTTAAGATGATTATCAAGCAACATCTTGTGGATGGATCGTCATGTGTCGGCGTCTGCTGCGTTTGCGTTTGTTGTTGTTGTCTGCGTCATGATCGGTGTGGTCCTCAAGTGTTTTGCATCTTTGATCCGTGGAAGATTGATGTTAATGTTGGGTGGGCATGGTGTGAACATACTTATTCGCATATTTGTTTTGCTATGGTCGCTACCCGAAATAAAAAAGACCCGAAAGATTCAAAAGCTTTTATCTACAGATCGGATACGCTGCCCCACACGATGATCGTAATTAAAGTGTGCAGCTTCGGGCTTGCGGCTTCAAGTTGCCTTGGCTATCAGCATGGAGCAGAGAATGGGCCACTAATAGAGCCATAAAGCGAACATTTACTGATCTACAAATTATGTTGAGGCTAACGCCAAGCAGCTCCTCGCTCTCTCGTCCCCTCTTTACCACGCTCTCTGCCTATCAGGTGGGTCAAGAGTTGATTGTTGATCGTGGAACTTCTTTGAATTTCGATCGGTTGATTAAGTTTCTCTTCTCGCCTTCTACAATGCCTCGAATAGGCTCTTAATCTTAATATTCATTAGATAAATAGTCACTTACACTAAAGACTGCATATCGAGAACTTGGAATTAAAGAACAGTAGATCGCGTTTTGCATTTCTATTATGTTTATTTCAAACCCATTTTGACTTACACTTTTTATAGGTGTGGTGATTTTGTATCTGAAATGACCCTGATTTATATATATATGTGTAAGTAAAGAACCAAACTATTTAGATATTCTTTGTTATTCTTTATTATCCTGTATATGTATATTATTTTAAAACAGATACATATAGATTTAGAACTGATCTGAGAAGATCTAGATATAGTTATATGTCTCGATGCAAGTAAAAGTTCAATTCGGATGCATGAAATTTGATTTGATGTACGCATTTTGAGATTGCGATAATTGAGAGGCCATAGAAGTGTCATATCTGATGCTAATTTAGTCGAAATATTCATAGAAGCGTGAAATGTTCACACCTCAACTCAATTGCAAAAGCTGTGCGACGAGTCTATTAGGCCAGATGCAGATGCAGATTCAGATACTGATGTTGATACAGTGCCAGCAGCTATACAACTGCCTCTAGAGATACAGATACTTTGAGGTACTTTGCCCCCCTGCTTGCAAGTATCATCGTATCATATCGCTTCTCGCCGTGGAGACCTCTAACTGCTGCTGTGCTGCTCCACCTCCACCTCCAGCTCCACCTGATGGCTTATGCGCCAGAGATGCACAGGCGTCTCGTAGGTCTCGTATCGATTGCAGTTTCTTAATGAAATTGTTTGCTAATCTCAGCGGAAAATGCGGTTTACAATTTGTTATTTGTGTTTATTTTTTTTATTTATTTATTTTTTTTCGCAAAGCAATCGCTATGTGGTCTCATACTCCACTCCTTCTTCCCTTGGCCGCTCACTTTGTATACCCATCCCTGACCCACACAGTGCTACTCGTTTCTGTGTGAAAACGAAATCGATACCAAAACATTTCCAATCCAAACCAATCCAATCCAATACGATATGAGCGTTACCCTCTGTCTGCCGAAGCGTTAACGCGTGAGTGTGAAATTGGCCAGGCCTAAATGATGTTGTTTTTACATTTATAACATGATATAGTATCATTGGAATTACTTTATAATTTTTATTAGTTGAAGGAAGTGGAGTAAGTAACGGAAGTGACGGGGCTACAACTATTTTATAAAGTTTAAATTAAAAGTTTAAATAAAGCCGTAAAATGTAGAGCCCATAAAGGTTAATACTTAAATCATAGTAAAAAACTCGGACAGACGGACATACGGACAGACAGACGGACAGACGGACGGATAGTTAGATCGGACTCAGCTCGTAGTCCTAATCAAGAATATATATACAGTCGAGTCTCGATAATTCGTAATGGCACGGGGATCGTATTTTTTACGAATTACGCTGGACTTCGACTTACCGAGATTTCCATTTAACGAGGCTCAGCAAAGAAAAATTCGAATTAACGGGACTTTTATTCATTGTACATCTTAAGTATTAAAAGAAAATTATACAGTAAATTTTAATAACAAAAATTAAGTTAATTAATAAGAAACAAAAAACTAAACGATAACAATGAGAGACACAACACACAAACTCAACATGAACTACAGTCGAGTCTCGATAATTCGTAATGGCACGGGGATCGTATTTTTTACGAATTACGCTGGGACTTCGACTTACCGAGATTTCCATTTAACGAGGCTCAACAAAGAAAAATTCGAATTAACGGGACTTTTATTCATTGTACATCTTAAGTATTAAAAGAAAATTATACAGTAACATGAAATTTTAATAACAAAAATTAAGTTAATTAATAAGAAGAAAAAACTATAATCAGTAAACTAAACGATAAAAATGAGAGACACAACAGACAAACTCAGCATGTACTATAACGACATAAAGGCGGCATAGACAGTTCTACAAATCCTAACGGCGACTTAACTGCCAAAAATCTTGCATTGCATTACGATTTATAAGAGGTTACGAAACAAAATTACGATTTATAAGAGGTTTAATATTCTTTGCTTTGCGAAAAATATTACGAATTAACAAGGGGACCAAAATGTATGAAATTTTTACGAACTATCGAGTTTTCTTCAAGGGGACAGATAATTTTACGAATTATTGAGAATTTTGATTTAGCGGGGTGCGAATTATCGCGACTCGACTGTACTTTGTGGAGTCTGCCACGCCTCCTAGACCCTGTACTTTAAAAAAGTATAAAAGGCTCTATTAAGATTGTGCAACTTAAGATTGTGCGTGGCAGGAGATATTCGAGATATAATTTTCCGTACTAGGCAAAGGGGAGCAGCGAGCATGCACAAAATGCAAAGGAAAGTGCAGGGCTTCATATAGTCGGTTGCATTCAACTGTAGCTTTCCATGTTATTTAATTTTTTTCAAAATAAACAAAAATTTCATTTTTTTGCACTTATTTAATTAGCGTAAAATCAATCCGAAAAAGGATTGATTTAAGAATAAAATAGGATTGAAAAACTTAAATATTTTCATACTTGATTTATGAATTTCCGCGATTAACCGTTTATCAATCCCGTTTCGGTGGAAATCGGCTATTTTGCTCCGGGTTTTTTTTTCTGTGTAGTTGAACCATTTGCTATCACATTTATGGCACAATCTATTAATGTGCAGTGCATAATGCATTCAGTATTATTTATCTATAATTTATAATTTGCTTAGTTTGGAGGCGCTGTGTTCATTGGGTCTTCACTTTCCTTTGAGCCGACATGAGTTCACTTGACAACATGTTTTGACGCCTTTCCCACAGCGAAGCATATTAAATAAAATGCGGAGGATGAAAGCCGTAGAACAAGTTGGCCAATTGCTATGCAAAGCTGACAAACATGCAAAATAGGCAACGGCAACAACAACAACAACAGCAGCAGCAGCAGTTGTTGCTGCAAGGCAACAGCAACCATATTGATAAAGCAATTAAAAATATATCTATATAAATATTTTCATGTGACAGTGCAAATTATGCGCTGGAATGTGTTGCCTGTGGAAAAGCCGCCATGGAAAATTGCAACGGCGACGACAGCTTAGCAATCGGCAATCGACAATCGGCAATCGGCAAAGCACAATGTATAGTACTAGGCCTGGGTTAGCAATCTTTCCCATTTAGCGTGTAAATATCTATTTTTGATTTGAGCCAAGCCGATTGAGCGATAGACAAGCTGTTGACAGTTGTTTGTGGTTTTTATTGTTGTTGTTGCTGTAGTTGTCGTCGGTGTTGCTGCTGTTGCCATCGTTTGTCAGTTAACGACAGCAGCAATCGCAGCAAATATGACTTATGAAAGCAGCTGCAACTGCAAACAGTGACTCTAGTTGTGAATTGTGACTGCAACTGGTGACTGTGACTGTGACAGCGACTGCGACTGCGACTGACTGTGACTATGTTGCGGCAATTATTTCAATTTATGTACGATCGCATCGATCGTCGTGTCAATCATCATCAGTGACAAAGCCTAAGGCATTGCTAGCCCGCAATCAGAACCGCAGCGTTAATTTGCCTGTCAATCGAAAGAGTTTATGGGGTGACAGAGAGCGAGGGGACTGTATAACCGTAGGGCAATGGACAAGCGGCGTCTTCAGTTTGCAAACGTGTAGGTGCCAAAGGAAATGGTATAGGTATTGTCTATGAGATCTTTAAAGAGTGTAGGCGACAGTTAAACATTTTACTCCAGCTATAAATAATTCTACAATACTCTGAAATGTGAGCTATGCCTGTGATGCTTATCAGACACACATTAGGTATTAGCAATTTCCCTTCGAATAATTCAATATATCACAGCCGATACTGTGAGAAAGAGTTGGAAGGCATATACACTAAAACTAATCTATACACTGAACTTGCAAGTATAACCCGATATTGAAAAACCGTTGATTTTACTTGAAGGAATTATTCCTATAAAGTAAATAAGGTTTAACTGAATTCTAAGCATACGTTTATTAAAATATTCCACTTCATGTGTGCGATTTATTTCAACACTAAAAGTCAAATTATTTAACAATTGATTCGATCTTTAAAATGATATTAAGCCCGATTCTGACGAATTAGTTGTAATTCCCGAAAAAATATTGATGAGGGTTCTCACTAGTTAGCTACCTTTTTTACTCTCTTACACAGCTAAGAATATATTTGTTTAATTTTAATGATTGTTGGATTAACAATCTTAATTTTACGAATGGAAACACCAATTGGAATGATGGAATGCTAGAAGAACAAGCAGCTAAAATTGACTTTCTACTCTTAAAAATATGATATATTTCCCTCATGAAACGCTTTAGGAATCGTATGACATATTCATAGAAGATTTTCATCATGTTTATCGACTGTCAGCATGAATAAACTTTCACTTTTCATGCGTTCAAAATTTCCATGGCAAACGTGTTGTCTTTATGGCTTATTAATGAGCTGACTGATCATTAGATTGGGCAACAAGATCCAATAACAACAGTGCCCTGAGCCCAGAGCCCTAAACCCTGAACAACAACATCAGTCGACGACGAGAACAAGAAGATGAAAATAAACTAAAGCAAAGCCCCTTCGACACTGTCAAACATATCGCTTACATGGCTCAACCGCTGTATGAGCCCCGTTAACCAGATGGTTCTGCTCCCCTGTACAGCTTTAGCTGAAGCTGTGTGTGGCCCGTTAGTTTGAGATCTTTATAAGACAATTTCATTTGCTTTATGAAGCCAAAGTTGTCGGCTTTCCTGTGTTTGGCTTGATTCTATCCTTAAATTGACCCATCAGCAACATAGAGCTCAAATTCTGGCTGGCCCCTTTGCTTTTGACATATAATTGCCTACATTCATTTTGTTGCCAAATGGAAACTCACCTGGTACAGACCGCGCTCTTTGTACCGTTGCTGTACGCATTTTTACACTAAGAAAAAACTCGCCTAATAAGTCATGGCATGTTTGAGTTTGAGACATAAAACTCGTTATGTGGCAGTAGGTCTAGTGTATTGAACCTATGCGTATTCTAATCCCCCTGATTTTCTAACTGAATCTAATGTAGAAAAAAGCCCAGAAAGCTACAGTCGAACGCAACCGACAGTAGGAGACCCTGTACTGTGCTTTGCTTTGGGCGTCGCTAGCAGCACATATTCATTCACACAAACACATAAACACACGTAAGCACATACACCTGTACACAAAATACAAACACTACTCTCTCTATACTATACTCTCTATACAAAATACTACACTACTCGCAATCAATCGCCTTCGCCCTCGCCCAGCCAAATGTATAGCACAGAAAATTGATTGCCCAATATCTGCGGTGTTTATTAAATAGATTCAAGTCTCTAGCTCTTATAGTTGGCGAGATTTACTTGTTCATACAGACAGACAGACAGACAGGGCTATGTCGACTCAGCTCCTCGTCCTGATCAAGACTATATATACTTTGTGGGGTCTGCCACGCCTCCTTCTGTCTGTTCCATAAATTTCTAAATTGCAGAAACTTAATATACCGTTTCGTACTTTTTGAAAGTACAGGGTCTAAAAACCACTTTTATATTGTGTAAATGATACTCTTTATTAAGTAAATAATGAAATTTCAACACGATTGAAAGCACTTTATTAATACGGTATGCATAAATGGCTTGACTGTACGCTGATTCCGACTAATCCGATTGACTAACAGAATCATTAGAAATTACCCAACATAAAATTACATTTCTTCAGTTCCATATAACAAATATTTCTTTGCAGTGTATTCATATATCCCCATTCCCGTTGTGCTTCAGAAAAGGCTATGTTGCTGCTGTGATTGTCGTGGAGTCTCTGTTTTTGGCATTTGCAACTCATGTTAAGCATAAATAAAACAAATGCGCTTATTTTAAGCATATGCCAGACTTGACTCGACTTTGACTTGCTTTGGCCTGACTTCGATTCTGACTTGGATTTTTTGTGTTGTTGTCAGTTGCCAGTTGGCAGCTGGCAGTTGGGAGTTGGCAGCGAGTCTACCAAGTCGGGTTATTGCGTTTTACAACCAAGGATGAAGACATCTTCTCGTTTTTTGTCGTTTTCGTTTCTTTCTTTACTCTCTTCTGCTTGATGTTTTTCTTCTTCTTCATTTATAAAGAGCTTTGTAAATGAAAACAATTTATGTGAATGTGCTTCATTTAGCTTTTGTACCTGTTCTGTAGACCCTGTACTTTAAAAAAGTACAAAAGGGTCTATAAAGATTATGCAACTCAGAAATGTATGAAACAGTAAGAAGGAGGCGTGGCAGACCCCACAAAGTATATACATATTCTTGATCAGTACGCCGAGCTGAGTCGATATAGCCATGTCCGTATGAACACCTAGATCTCGTAAACTGTAAGAGCTAGAAACATCATATTTGGCAGTTAATTGCCTAAAGTGCAAGCAGATCAAGTTTGTGTTAGATTTTTGATACCTCCCCCTCTCCCCTTCAACCGCAAAAATACAAATACAAAAATCTTTTGGTAACCTTCATCAGTGCTGCGAATTGTGGCTCAGTCGGATACTAAACACCGGAGATATTCGAGATTAAAGTTTCCGTACTAGGCAAGGGGGAGCAGCGAGCATGCACCTAATGTATGTACATACATAAGTGTGTATGCGTGGTTGCGTCTGACTTTGGGATATGTGTATGTGTGTGTAATGTTAGCATTAGCTGCTGCCAGGGAAAGTACAGGATCTCCTACTGTCGGTTGCATCCGTCTGTAGCTTTTCGAGTTTTGTAGCTTAGGTTTTGGTACATTAGCAGATAAAAAGTGTTTGCAAAAAACTCGGAAAGCTACAGTCGGATTCAACCGACAGTAGGAGACCCTGTACTTTCCTTCGCACACACACACGCTAACGAACACGCACACATGCACACATATCGTAAAGTCGCACGCAACCACACATACGCTCGCGCTGCTCCCCCCTTACCTAGTACAGGGAATTGAATCTTGAATATCTCCGGTGTTAATTATCCGATTGAGCCACAATTCACAGGACAGATAAAGATTATTATAAAATTATCGTATGCCGAAACACAAGTTTGTATCTTCAAAATTGTGGGCGTGGCAGTTTTTCGCGGTTTTTGGAGGAGAGGGGGGAGGTATCAAAAATGCTTGCACTATAGGGGCATCTAACTGCCAAATATGATGTCTCTAGCTCTTACATTTTTCGAGATCTAGGTGTTCATACAGACGGACAGACAGACGGACATGGCTAGATCGACTCAGCTCGTCGTCCTGATCAAGAATATATATACTTTGTATGGTCTGCCACGCCTCCTTCTGCCTGTTACATACATTTCGGACTTGCACAATCTTAATAGACCCTTTTGTACTTTTTTAAAGTACAGGGTCTAAAAAGACAAAGAGAAGCTTGGGAAAACCTCTTAAGAAAGTGAAATTTCATTATGCAAAGTGCGGCGCGTTAAAAAAGACAAAAATCGGCGGCGGCGACGGCGTGGCGCCGAGGCTCCAATAATAATAATTATTTTTTGATTTATTTTTTTTTTCGCTCAAAATAATAATAATTATTCTTTGAGCGATTAAATAAAACTCGTAGAGTAAACATTAAAAATGGATCAAAATTATAAAAATCAATACATAATCATTAATTGTTGATTTATATTATTTCACTTATAATGATTACGGTCCCTGGTATAATGACATGAAGAGATCGCATATATTTTTTCATTAATTTGATTGAGTTTCTGAATAAAAAGCTGAATGTGGACCATATATTGAAATACTATAATTAATATTTCAAATGCAGTTCACTCTGTGACTTCAGTATGTAAAACTCCACTTCATACTCTATCTTTTGGGTGGGTTATATCAAAGTTATAAATAGCCGAAATATAAATGTTTTTAGAGCATAATCTGATTCTAGTTTCAATTAGTTGACTTATATTAAAACATTCCGTTATCTTTCTTGCTGTAATTCAAGTAAACAATTATTTATGAAATATATTTTTCTTTTGCACAGTTGCAATTTAAATAAAACATTGAGTTCATATAATAATCATTAAAGCCAATTTGGCAAAACCGCCCTCTGCAAGAAGTTATCCCTTATCCTTTTCCCCGTCAATAGCTCAGCATCCAAAGAACAACATTGGAACTTTTATTGTGTCAAGCAATGAAAAATTTAACACGCTATAAATCACAATTTTCACAAAAGAGCAAAAAGTACCAGTAGAAGAAGAAGAGGAAGAGGAAGTAGAGAAAATCGGCAACAATAACAACAGCAAGTGGAATGGGTACAGATTTGACGCTGGCAATTGTTGCAGCTGTAGAGGGCAACCTGCCAAAGCTGGGAGTCCTTATGGCAACCCCTTGGCTTGACAGTGGCCTTGCGACGCCTTGGTATGCAACTTGTGCCCCTTGTGCTTTGCTTATCTGGCCGACGACATGCGTTTCGAATGGTCGGTGGATGTTGGGTGGGAGGGTGTGGGTGAGTGGCTGCTTCGACACTGACGATGACGCGGCAGGAGTCGCCAGTTGCTAGTCGTCTCCTGGCTGTCTGACAGGTTCAAGGTCTGGTTGTTGTTGTTGTTGTTGTTTGGTGTTTGGTATTGTCGGGCTGCGTGTGAAATTTAAAACCGTGATAACACCTCAGCAGTCACGCCTACTACTACTACTCCCCCCTAAATAACACGTGCAGGCATCTGGCGTGTACTGTTAATGTTTTTGGTTTAATTTCGCGTCCTTTGGCAGAGCTTCGGCATTTTGTTGACAAAATTGATTTGTTCAATTTTTCCAACGATTTAACTTAGGGCATGACTTGGTTGCCATTAGTGCCGGTACATTTGTTTTAAAGGTTGTTTAGAAGCAGTACCATCAGTTCACTGGGAGTATCATAGCCTTGCAGGACTTGGTAATCCAGTATTGCTGGATAAGGGATAGGGGATAGGGGATAGGGAATTTGGGATCAGACTTGGGGTTCGGGTTGAATTTCCGGCAATTTCTGCACGTTTTGCCAGCCATAGAAACTTTTTGTTGTGCGCCAGCTGGAATTTAATCAATTTTCTATACTTTATTGATTCGCGTTAAAAGCAGATTTAATTTTCTATTGTGTACCTAAAAAATTGACTCAAAATAATGTTTTATCTAACGATTTTTCTCTTTCACCTTTTTTTCGTTACAGGTCGAAGTAAGTATCAATTGATGGTCTGGATTCCAATAAATTTAAGTACATTTTAAACAGTGAAGGATTTGAAAGTGCTTCAAAAGGTATTGACGTGCAAGTGGAAGTAAAAAAATTAGTATATAGTAGATACTATACACAACGTTCGATTTCTAAACAGTGTCACAACTCACAATTCAACATTTCGAGATCAAATGGTTTAATCGTTTGTCGGGCTTATTGACTTCTCGTGAGGTAGAACTTTCTTCTTAAAAAAGTACAATTCACATTTGTGTATATCAGGCAGAAGAAGGCGTGGCAGACCCTACAAAGTATATATATTCTTGATCCGTACGACAAGCTGATTCGATATAGCCCTGTCTGTCTATCCGTCTGTCTGAAAGAACACCTAGATCTTGCAAACTTAGACTTATTTTTAGGTCCGTGTATTGATCTTCTTTGAATGAATGTAGCTTAAGATGCATAGAATGTTTGCTACGTTTCGCAGTCCAATTAGATAATAAACGGGGAACATATAGGATAATCAATTTTCTGTACTAGGCATTGAGTAGTGGGAGGAGGAGAAGCTAAAGTGTATGCGGCAAAGCAAAGTACAGGGTCTCCTGCTGTCGGTTAAGTCCGACTGTAGCTTTCCGAGTTTTTTATGTTGGGGAAAATTATGGCCTAGCTGAGAACGGTATGTACACAGATACATATATGCATATAGTGTCTAAATATGTATCTTAAACTTGTATCTATTTTCAATTTGAGCAAACTATGCAAAACTATTTCTTGAAAGGGGGCCTTATGATGAATGAGTGCTGAAATTAGAAATATTTTTGGAGCCCTAAACACTTTGTGGTCAACTCGTGGCGCAGCAAGAGATGCCAGCAATGGCCATTAGTAAACCTCATAATTGCTTCATTTCAGCTCAACTATTTCTTGAAATGAGCTCAACCTATTTGGGAAGCATATCCTTTTAGGACTTCTTGGCGAAATGTGGGCGTGGTTGCCGGGGGCTTCGATTTTGTGCGCTTGTCTGTGCCGTCTGCTGTTAATTAAAGCCAAGACAACTCAAGTTGAGGCAAACTGTAGACAGATCTAACACTTGGGGTTGTTACAAGTATTTCCATAGGGGGTGTGGCATGTGGGGTGGTTGGGGTTGGCGCTGGAAATTAGCCACACTGAAAAGTCATTGCGTTGATTACATTTCAAAATGACGCGCGCAAATTTTTCGAAACTTTAATTGTTTTGGCCCAAGACATGGATGGAGTTGGGATGGAAGGATGGAGGATGTGAGGGCATGGCCCTTGGGGTAGCCGGGGGTAGTCTATGGCGCATTTAAATGTGAATTAATTGCTGGCCAAGCGGCAGTGCATATATGAGGAGCAGGATTTATGTGTGCGCGATGAGTTGGCAGCAGCTGAATAGAGGGGTAGGGGTGGTACCATGATGTTGCCATAATGTGCGTCATGGAATTTTTATGACCACACTCTCTCCACACACTCATTTGCCTCTAATGCCTTTTCGCAGGTCCGCGTACGCGCAAGCCCAAGAAGGCAGCGTCGGCCAGTGCTGCCGGCAGCGGCAGCGGCGAGAAGTCTGACCCGGATGGTGGTTCCGGGTGTGCTGGCATGCCCGAGGATAAACGACCACGCACTGCCTTCAGTGGCTCGCAGCTGGCGCGGCTGAAGGTACGTCTAACACGCCTGACTATAGACTGCATATTTAACCGAATTCTCTCTTTGCCTTTAGCATGAATTTAATGAGAACCGCTACTTGACGGAGAAACGCCGACAGCAGCTGAGCGGCGAGCTGGGTCTCAATGAGGCGCAGATCAAGATCTGGTTTCAGAATAAACGTGCCAAGCTGAAAAAGTCCAGTGGCACCAAGAATCCGCTGGCGCTGCAGCTGATGGCTCAGGGTCTCTACAATCATTCAACGGTGCCGCTCACGCGTGAGGAGGAGGAACTCCAGGAGCTGCAAGAGGCAGCTGCAGCGGCGTCCGCGTCGACGTCGGCGTCGACAGAGCCAACTTAGAGCAATAATATAGCATTATAATTAAATATATATATTAATATTTATAGTGGTAGCGTGTAAGTCTAGTGCTTAAAATTGCTAAACAATTAAGTTGTAAAATATTCTAGTCCCCCTCGACAGCACGCGCGGATGTGGATGCGAATGCTGCGTGTTTTTGTATCATAAATAAAAACAAAAAACAACAACAAAATGAGTTCACAAAGTAAAATAAATAATTTAATAAACATTTAAATTATACACATTTAATTCGCTTTGCATATTATTTCCTTTTTCATTTTTTCGAATAGTCGACTGAGTCGAATCGACTCGGTTTGAATCGATTCGTAGCGTTGCCAGGTAGGTGGTCCCGCTGCTTGTTATTTTTTTTTACAGATCTCTAACTGATGATTAGCTCGTTATCAGCTGCCGCTGTCGCTGTCGCTGCCTCTGCTAGCGTCGCTGCCGTCATAATGGGCAGTGGGCGTCAGCATTAATTACTCAATTAATGAAGCGTTTCTGAGTGAGCGATGAATGGATCGGCAATTGCTGTGTGGCATTACAAGACGCATTAAATTCATTATGCAAATTATAATTAAGAGCAATCTTGGTCCATAATCACGCCTAATAGATGCCCATGCCAATCCGATACACAAATCCAAAAGCTGAATGTCTCAGCGTTATTTTTGTAGCCCTCTGTCTAATTTAGCCATTAAATTTGCATATACTCTTCAGAAAATAAGCGCAACAACAACGGTCGGCATGTGTGTACGTATGTGTGTGTTTGTGTCTCGCTAGCATGCCAACGGCGCAAATTGACACCTTGGCGACGGCATTTGCTTTTTTATACTTTGTGCAATGAAGCCGACGTCGACGTCAAAGTTAAGTTCGACCAAGTCGCGTAGGTGTTAAAAGTGTCTGTCATGTTAACCTGAGGCTAAGCTCAGTACAGTACACCTATATATGGCTTTTGAGGCTCGAAGACTATGCATCGAAAGAATTTGTGTAGAACCATTATTAAGATATGTAACTTGAAATAAGCTCTGCTCTATTCTACTTACATAAAAATTCAATACATGGGATCGTTTAACAAGAGCTGCTCTTTCCCATATTTCTCGAGATGAGGCGCCGAACAGTCGCTCTGGCAAAACCTAGACCCTTTTTGTCACTTGCAAAGCTATTACAAGAACAAAATGCACGCATTAAACAACGTCAACGTCGCCGAATTATTATAAAAATAAATCAAATCATATTTAAATTTAGGCTTTCAAAATCCAAGCTTATTTTGCATGTGGAAATAACTTTTTTGTCTAAAATCAAATACAATGTAGTTTATTTTAAATTTTTAAACCCTGTACTTTAAAAAAATACAAAAGGGTCTGTTACGATTCTTTACCTCAGAAATGTATGTAACAGGTAGAGGGAGGCGTGGCAGACCCCACAAAGTATATATATTCTTGATCAGGACGACGAGCTGAGTCGATGTCCGTCTGAATGAACACCTAGATCTCGTAAACTGTAAGAACTAGAGACATCAAGATCTTATGGTAACCTTCATCAGTGCTGTGAATTGTGGCTCAATCGGATAATAAACACCGGAGATATTCGTGATTAAAGTTCTAGACAAGGGGGAGCAGCAAGCATGCACTTAATGTATGAACACAGGTGTGTATGCGTGGTTGCGTCTGACTTTGTGTCTGTGTGTGTATAGTAAGCATTAGCTGCAGCAAGGGAAAGTAAAGGGTCTCTTACTATCGGTTGCATCCGACTGTAGCTTTTCGAGTTTTATTTATAATGCGAAAGTAGTCCAAATTCATTCTCATTATATGTGATAAAAAAAAAATGTGTCTTTTGGATAAATATTTGCAAACTCATAAATGTAAACGAAAAAAAATTATAAAGTATAAATACCAGTAATGTAAGCTTTTTATTTTAAGTCTTAATGAGCCTAATTGTTGTTGATTTCAGATTAATGCTTTATCTATTGTAACTTATTTATGAACAGGTACTGCTCGATGTATTGAAAGAACTGTGTAAGTCTATTGTCGGCACAGCAGATATGAAGAAGCAAATTATGGGCTTCGGCCTTGACTTTTTAAAGGAGTAAAACTTTGGAAAAAATAGAAAGAACGGAAATAGGTGCTCAGGAACATATTTTTAATGGAACTTCGATCACTCTTAGGGCTGTACCTCAAGAGCTTAAAGGGTGTACAAGTTTATTCAGTTAGATAAGATATGTTTGGATCAGAATTGAAAGAATATACTAAAATAAAATACTAAAGATTATACTCCCCATTTAATGGGAGTTGGGTGTGCTATCTCACAGTTTGCTCAAGCTGTGACGCATGGCAACAACAGCAACTGTAGCAGCAGCAACTACACCAACAACAAGAACAACAACCGCAATACCAGCAGCAGCAGCTCGTGCGACTGCGCAAACAACTTAATTTTTGTGGATGATTTAGAGTTTGGTTTCGAGTTTCATTGTGTGACATTTGGTGTTGCTGTTGTTGTTGCGGTTTTATTTTGGGGTGAACTGGGTGACTGGGTGAATGTTAAAGGCGAATGGCAGTATGGCGATGATTCTTACGCTTTTATCAAAAGGCGTTTTAATTGCGATGGCAAGAAAGATCGAAGAGCAGTGGATTGGTACGGTGTGTGAGAGATCGGAGATGAAGATCAAGTTCGTCTGAAACGTCGTGTCCGGCATTTCTGTGTGGGTGTTGCTGCTTAAGTGAATTTTTATGGCACGCGCCGCATACAGATGACTTCATAAAAAGTCAATTTAAGTTTAGTAATATTTTGCAGAATTTATAGTTGAGTATTTTGTTTAAGCATAATTTTTTATTGCACAAATTGGAAATGGAATGGGAGTGGGAAAGGAACCTGTACCTGTGCCTGTCACAGGAGATGGGTCTGGTTATGGCATGGAGTTGAGTGTTGTTGTTAGTCTTGAAAGTGGAGCTGCAATTCTAAGCATGACTCATGGCGCGAGTATATTACGTTATAAATTCAATAAATGTGACCATAAAAAGCCCATTCAAAATACCTTCCGCGCGTACATTAATCCCGGCAGAGACAGAGGCAGAGACAGAGTCAGAAGCAGGGCCAGAGACTGTGCTCTGGCGCGAGAGTTCCAGTTGAAGTTGAGGCACATTACAAACGCCTCGAATGCTGCCGCAGAACTGCTGGCCCCCAATGATTAATGTTCGGCAGTCGGTTGGCAGCAGCGGCAACCCCAGCCCCCTCCCTCCAATACGCCCCAATCATAGTCCGAGTCCCAGTCGCAGAGAGTCTCAGTCACAGTCGCAGTCGCCGCTGTAGCCTTCCCGGAATGTGAGCCCAAGTAACCCGAAAAAAGACAATACGCATAAATCTATGGGGTTGACACTTAGTACCGCTTTTTCGGCCCGACCACAGCCACAGTCACAGTCAGGGCTACAACAAGAGCTACGGCAATAACGGCTAGTACACTGAACTTATATATAGTCTGGATGCTCATATATAGTCTTAAGTTAAAAAATTTCTAAATAAAGTAAAACTAATCCATTAAACAGACTGTCAAGTAAGTATAGAAAAAATCTACCTAACTAGGAAACTTCTAATTTTAAGTCCACAATTCAATTTAAGTTTTCCAAAAAATGCTACTGTCTGTAAAGCTTAAAATATATCTAAAATCAAGAAATTAAATAAAATTAACCTATAATACATCATAAATCCCAGTCATATGTTATGTTAGGAATAACCAGAGAATAACAAGTGAAAGGGATTTCAAAGTATCAGGCCTCTCCTATTTCTTACTCGTCAATTTCAACATAGGGTCTAATGATTTATGTGATTTATATAATCACGTCTACCATTTGTTAATGTATGACATGCATTTATTAATTTGGTATATCTGACTCACTTTTAATTGACTTAATTTTAATTAGTAATATATTACCTTAAATTGTACATATGTATGTTCGAGTATTAGTTCAATCGAACTTGGATATTTCCGAGTTAAAAATAAACATATTAACCTCATGCAGAATCAAATGATTTCGATGTTTGCTACATGATTTCTTCCAGTGCAGACAAAGCATATAGCTTTAGCACGGACTTCAAATGAATTTGTTTGCTGGATTTGGACGCTTCACTTGCCGCACGGTGCTCGTCCGGTAGATGAGTTGTGGCGAGGCGCGAGTCGTCATAAAATTGGCAACAAATTGTTTTTCACGCCGTTTTAAATACACATTTTCGATACTTGACTATAATGAGCACGGCCCCACTTCACTCTACATTGACTCCGACCTCAACTCCGACTCAGACTTCAGCTTCAGCTTCAGCTGCAAACTGCAACTACACCTTCTTCGCCTTGTTCTAAAGCTCAGACAAAGCCGCCAACGACATCATTGGACTTTGACGAACTGCAACCAACGAGTCGGTTGTCTGTCGGTCCGCTCTTCCGTCGTGTCCATCGTTGCGCCTTGTAACACGCTAATAAATTTGCGGCTAAGGAGATAAGCTTATAAATTTTAACTGTAATTATGCGACACAAGATTTATGAAGCACGGAATGCTCCACTCTCCATTCTCTCCCCCTGTGCCTCTGCCTCTTCTCTCCTGCTCTGGGGTTATTAATGAAACACAAAGTTACAACGAAATGCGCTCAAGTGCCGGTATTACAAACGATGTGCCCTTTATCTGGGTGCTGAAACTGAGCTGCCGACTGGCATTGGCTCTTGGCCAGAACTGTGGCTCTGTTTTGGGCAAAAAAGGAAAGATTTATTCAGCATCGTCTAATTCGTGGGGGCCCTTAATGATCTTTTAGTTGGGCGCATGCAAGTGTTTAGTTAAATAGAATGGATATTCTCTGTACCATTGATACTACCACTGATGTACGCAATGATACATGTGGGTGTGCTGCAATATCCTTCTCCTTGTCACGTCCTTCTCTCGCTCTACTGTAGTTTTATTGGCGACCTCCCACGTGGTTGTAGCGCCAATCGCATTCTGAGATCTGCGTATTTGACATTGCCAACGTCTCATTACGCCTGCGCAGGCAACAACGACAACAACAACACTGACTGCGACAACAACAACATGTTGAAAGTGTGAGTACCAAGGCGTGGGAGCCAAAGCTGTTCCAACGATAAACTGATAGGCTAAATGCGTCTCATTCAGCCAGATTATTGAGTCATATAAGTACAAGCTTGGCAAAAGTCATAAACAAATGAATGTGTATGTCTGTACATACATTCATATACAGTTCTATAAAAATTGTTCCTTGTGTGTGTGAAATTGGCTTTAGATTGAAATTCATTCAAAACTATAACAATTTAACCATCGTATAACCGCACATAATACTATAGGCTCTTTAGCTTTTACATGGCATCAGTTAGTAAGTCTAGCAATAAAATAATCATTTGACTTAGTATTTATAGAACAGTTCACTTTATTAATTAATATAAAAAAGTTTTTACTGCTCAGGCAAATAATCGCTTTGGGTAAATATATGTTTTTATGAGTTTCTCGTTTTAATGACAAAATTAAAGAAAATCTTCTTGAACATATAATAAGAAATGTACATATAAATTGCGTAATTTACTCCACAGTAAGGAGTGTCGTAATGCATTCACATACTTGTAACAAAAGTTATAGCAGGAGGGGCGATATGGTAAAAGTATATCTGATATGATTCATGGAGATAAGAGTGCAATTAAGGATATAGCTCCAAGGCAACAGCTCACAACGGATGGATATTTTACTATATATCCGGCTTCATCTAAGTGTAATTATTTTTAGACCCTGTACTTTAAAAAAGTACAAAGGGTCTATTAGGTTTGTGCAAATGACATTTGTGTGTAACAGGCAGAAGGAGGCGTGGCAGACCCCATAAAGTATATATATTCTTGATCAGGACGACGAGCTGAGTCGATATAGCCCTGTCTGTCTGTCCGTCTGTCCGTCTGTCCGTCTGTCTGTCCGTCTGTCTGTCCGTCTGTCTGTCTGTCTGTATGAACACCTAGATCTCGCAAACTATAAGAGCTGGAGACTTAATTCTTTTTTTGTTAGGTTCGTGTATTACATAGGCAGGTCAAGTTTATTTCAAATGTTTGAAAAGTCATCCCCCTCCTCCTCAAATTCGCAAAAATATTCCCAGCATGTACAGTTTTAGAGTCACTGTTTTCCTTTTTTGCATGAATAAAGCTTTAGGTGCTTTGCATGTTTGGTGCGAGTTGCAGCCCAATCGGATAATAAACACCAGAGATATTTGACAAACAATTTTCTGTACTGAGCATGTGGGTGGGGGAGGGGGAAGCCACGCGGCCACTAGGGCGTATGCGTGATTTTTGATTGTGAGTATGAATGTATGTATGAGCATTGGTTATTGTTTGTATTTGAGCGAATAATTGTATGTATATGTGTTTGTGTGTATGTGTGTATGTATAAGTGCATGTATATGTGTATGTGAGTACTATATGTTCATATATGCTGCTGCTGTTACCGACGCCCAGGGCAAACCAAAGTACAGGGTCTCCTACTGTCGGTTGCGTCCGACTGTAGCTTTGCGTCCGACTGTAGCTTTCCCTACTTTTTTTAACATTGGCTAAGATTCAAAACTTTCAAATGTCACTGTAGTTATCGTGCTCTTTATTAATCATCTATTCTAAATTGAGAAATAATAATAAGATCTTTGGCTATTTAAAGAATTACTTTAATTGTCTTTTAAATTTGTTGAGACTAATAATCTTAAAGCTATATGAATATTATAATGTTCCATACATTCCCATCCCGTTCTTAGCCTGTGAGTGTAGTATACTCTATTATAATTAATATAACTTTATGATAAATGTAGTTTCATGAATTAATCGTGCTAATTTACACTATACAAGAATAATATTGTATAATTGGAATATACATTTTATATGGCTGTAATAAGCCTACTATTGAAATATTCTTAGCTGCATCAACCCTCAACTAAATTATAAATTCAGGTAGTTCTTTTTTTTTGGGTGGGGTTAATTATGCGATGAAAATACCTCACTGTTGTTAGTGACATATGAAAATGTGAAAATTTCATTTCATTTTCATTCGAGCCGGCACGAAGTCAGTCGTAGTCATTGAGCAAATGCCTACACGACGTGGTTAACACTGCCGTTTGCCATTGGCCCGGAAGTATCTTGTTAACATGCAAAACAAGCCATTTACCTGCCACGGGAGCATAAACTGGAACTGGTGCTACCAACTGTTTATGAACCTGGCGAAAACAGCGAATACTTTTCGAATAACAATATCGCAACTTGGCTAAGTAGTTAGCCAACTGTCGAGTGTCTTTCGATTTCAATTCAATTAGGAAACGGAGCCCCGAGTGTAAGACCTAGAAAATGTGGAATGGGGAATGAGAGGACTAGGGGTAAGCCACATCATAAAATCTAACGATGTGGCCCAACCCAAGGATTGCATTTTCATGGCACATTTGCAGCAATTTTAATTGTATCAATGCTCCGGACCCAACCCAAGACCAGTACTTACCCCCAGGAGCAACCCTTTTTTAGAACGTTAAACGCGATTGGACACGCATGTTCTGCTGCTGGCAATAAACACGTAAGGCAGCGTCACAAACCCAAACAACATTTAAAGTGTTATAAAAGTGTCCCCAGGACAACCAGCAGCTGTCAGTCGGATTGTTCTTTGATATTGGTTTTTTGATTCAAAAAAATCCTCATCTCAACATCCTTCTCCTTCTACCCGAAAACATCAATTAGACACACTTCAGGATCCCTTGACAGTGGAACTGTCAAAACATAAATTGATTGCGTCTGGGAATTGGACTCATTGGTGATTGTGTGGCATGCCACAGTGTGGAACATGTGGCTGGGAGTGTCCACCTGAAACACAAGCAGATATCAAAACATTACTTGCATAAATTATGAACAATACGCATACCAATTGCAAAAACTGCTACTGCAACAAACAGTGGCAAGGTCACAGCAGGCAGGCGGAGTACGAGTACGCATAGCACGTAGTGCTTCTTAGAAGAGCCCGACATGCGTTTAACATTTAATGACACACACCCTTAGTAATCAGTCACTCGATGGGTGTTTCGCTCAAATTTTTAAATTAAACGTAAATTATATTTTTCATGTCTTGTTTGACTCACTTCCTTAGTTTCTCAGTTGCTCTTTAACTCTTGTACTTACTCCAATACAGTGGTCATTCACTCGCTCAGTTACAGTCTTTCTCCTCTAATCACTTACTCAGTTTCTTACCCACTCTTTGTCGACTGTCTATCACTTGATACTTCATTTACATACCTCTGAAGCTGCTCATTCGATTAGATACTCTCTGTCTTCATTATGCACATACTCAGTCCCTCCCACACTGACTCGAAAGCTCGCCTATCCCATTTGGCCTATTCCCCTAATCATAATTTATTTATCTCCTCCTCACTTCTTTCCTACTACTTCCATGCTGTGAATTCACTCTACTCATTCCCTTCCCCAGTCACTCTTTTTATCTATCACTTACTTATTTTTTTACTCACCTGCTTAGTTAATTCCTCTCTCATCACTCTATACCTTACATAATCCTTCCATCACTTCTGTTTGGCTACCTGTAAGTCGGTTGGTTGGTCAGAGTCGATCGTAGAATTTAATTAAACAATATAAAGCCCGAAAAGCTACAGTCGGACGCAACCGACCGTAGGATCCCCTGTACTTTGCTTTGCCTATGGCGTCGATAGCAGCATACATATACACATACACATATATGTACATACATGGTTACTCTCCTACACATACAAATATACGCGCAAGTAGAAACATACGCCTAAGCGCCCTAATGCCTAGAAAATTATCCATATCTCCGATGTTTTTTATCCGATTGGGTTGTAAATCGCAGCGAACCTTCTATGTATCTTAACGCATTGACTCTAACACTGTACATGCTGAGCTTTTATAGCTTGCGAGATCTAGGTGTTCATACGGATAGGCAGACGAAGAGACGGACAGATGGACAGATAGACAGGGCTCCATCGACTCAACTCGTCGTCCTGATCAAGAATATATATATGTAGTTTGTGGGGTCTGCCTCACTTCCTTCTGCCTGTTACACACAAATGTCATTTGCACAAACTTAAGACCCATTGTACTCTTTTACAATATAGGGTCTAAAAATGAACCCATTATGAGGCATAGATATGTAAGCAGAAGTTCGATATCCTGAACTTCTGCTTACATAGAGAGAGAGAGGAAGACTCTGTAACTACTAAATGATATGCACAGTAGCTGCCGCTTCGTGGAGGTCCAATTAATCGAGTCGGCAGTCGAGTCGGACATACAAATTAAAAGTCATAAATCGGCTGTGGAGTCGTTGAAAGCCACCAAAAGGGAAATGTCACCAAAAATTATGAAGGTTCAGGTATCGTCTCCCGAATCCAAGCCACTGAAGGGCATTAAATATGCAGAGAGCGTGCGCATTAGAACACTACGAAGTAAGGCAATAGAGAGTGGGGGAATGCGGGAAAGAGAGAAGATCCGCTCGGCCTGTGACAGTTGCAGTTGCAGTTGCAACTGTTGGACAATGTCTGCTGCCACTTGGCGAACCTTGAGTCAATCGGCGCATGCGCGCCTGCATATTAAGAGACGATCATCGTGGCGATCAGAGGGGGAACCCACACAGAACGCGCAGCAGTTCGTGCTCATATGCATAGGTCCTGTGTGGTGTAGCTGATCAGGTCGTTAAGCCCGGCTCAAGTCGCCAGTTATGATGAGTGACATTTGATCTTGTTTTGTGTCAAATTAAGAGGCTGCAGATGGCACAGAGATCACTGTACACGATGATCGTGCGACTTTTTTCATACTTTTGGAGACATCAGCAACCTGGGAATTTTGTTGTATCGTATGTATATGAGGTTTTTGTTTTTGTGGGTTTTCTTTTTTCTTTCTTATTTTTTGGTAAGATTTCTGTGGCGCACACTTAAGCCGTTGAGTGCTTGGTTCCTGGTACTTTGGAGGCGCTTCATCGCAGGCCACACGTATCGCAGGGCGGCAGCAGGATCGGAATCAGTGCTCATCGTGCCATCTTGTGCCTTGTCATGTCTTGGCACTTGAGTGCCATCATCAGAGCGTGGGCCACTCCTTTTGTGCTTGGGTTAATCAAAGTTGGCAGTTTTAGCTCCGTTTCTCCCTTCTCATTCGCCCTTTTTCCCTTTCTGAGTGTTGATTTCGTTTTGGTCATTGATGCTGCTGGCTGATGGCTCAATTGAGCGGACCACACGGCATGTTGCCTCGAAATGTGGAGCAATACATAGTGTATTTAGGGCACAATCACAGATCACAGATCACTGGAATCTAGACAACCTGGAGTTGATCCTGCACTTGTTACCTTCACACAAAAGATACCAAGTTCGAGTATAATAAAAATGTTATATAGTAAAGTCAACTGCACTAACTGTATTCAATTATAATTATGCTAAAGTTTGTAAATTGGCTTGCCTCTTGGTTATAATATATTAGCATTGTATTGTATATTGACGAACATTTAAATTACAAAAAACTCGGAAAGCAACAGTCGGATTTTACCGACAGTAGAAGACCCTGCTTTCCTTCAAAAATTCTAAAATTCCTTTCAAAAATCTGATACAAACTTGATCTGCTTGCACTATAGGGGCATCTAATTGCCAAATATGATGTCTCTAGCTCTTACAGTTTCCGAGATCTAGGTGTTCATACAGACGGACAGACGGACAGGCGTGCATGGCTATATCAACTCAGCTCGTCGTCCTCATCAAGAATATATATAATTTGTGGGGTCTGCCACGCCTCCTTCTGCCTGTTACATGCATTTCTGAGTCGCACAATCTTAATAGACCCTTTTGTACTTTTATAAAGTACAGGGTCTAAAAAAACCAATTGACCCTTTTGTACGTTTTTAAAGTACAGGGTCTAATAATCAGACCTGTTCTGAATTTCGATTCCGAGTAAACTGCTCGGAATCGTTTTGATTCCGAACGTTTTGCTGTTCTGACATTTCGATTCCGAGCAAAAATGCTCGTTTTGAAAACGAGTGCCTTTGAGCAGTCGGAATGAAAACGATTTGGCAAATTTAACATGTATATGGGTGTTTTTCTGCCCTGTTCTAATTTTTCTATGAAATTTCAGAATTTCGGGGCTTATAAAATTGTTTTGTTTGAATGGTTTTCATGGAATTTTCATGTAAACTTTAATTTTCAAAATATGCTTCTAATTTTGCCTAGTACAACCAAAACGACAACGTCTGACATTTCGACTCGTTTTGTGAGGGGTCGCTGGGCAGAGATGCCAACTTGAGTAAAAATATGTATAAGAGTTTATAGTTTGGGTTTTATACATAAATGTTGCTTAAAATATGTATAGGAGTAAGTGTAGTTTATAAATAAATAGGTTTTGTTTAAAATATATTTGCATATTGGACGAAAACAGTAATTAAAAAAATTATTTGCGAGTGTAAGTAATCGTTTCATTCGATAATTGGCATCTCATCGATAATAAAAATTATGTATATTTTTATATAGCTGACTGCAATTGCAACTATGTAAGTAATTTAAATAATTCCTCTATTTTGTTTTTGGTAATGTTTGATGAGTGTAGGCATTTTATATATTTGAAACATATATGTTTTTTTTGTTGCAAGCACAAATGTCAAACAGCTGTATTCTACGATATATATTTGATATCGAATCGTTGTGAAAACGAGTATAAGACGAGTATAAGTCGATCGAAAACTAGAACATGTACGGTCGAAATCAAATCGTTTTCCCCTTTCAAAACGACTCGTTATTCAGAACAGGTCTGAATATATTTTTAGAAAACTATATGGAGTTCTCTTGCTATATTTTGCGACTAACTTGTCATAGTTGGATTAAGAACAGCAAATCAACTTCAGATTTCAAATTATTTTTATGGTCAATTTTTATAAAAACCTATCGAAAATAGGATTGTCCCTTGGGTTATACCCAAATAGATAAGGTTTTTATCATTGAAAGTGATTTGTTGTCACACATTTGTCACTGTACAAAACTCTCATCTAGGCTCATATAGTTCTTGAGGTATTTTAGGGTAGGGCTAGTAACATATAGTAGATTTGGTGATATGTAGGTAAACAAAATTGTGACTCACTTGTTGTATATGCATCTTGATATGCCTTTAAATCTCTATACCGCCTTTTCTACATCCTTCATCTGGCACAGCTCAACACTTTTCTGGGCTCATTTAGATTAATTACCAACTGTCGAGTGATGCATTGCTGTCGATGCCAATTGCATTGACTCATTGACGATTGACGATTGACTGATTGACGACTGATGTTCGGTGACAGCACACGAAATGTCCACTTCAATCCGTCCAAGTCGAAAGTGGAGTTCAATTCCTGAGTGCAGGGGCTTTCGGCGATTTAACTGCCGATAAGCCGCTGATTAATATGTTTCGTGAATGAATAATTTGTGTAGATGGCTGTGACTCGTCTCTACTATATAATTGCGTTAGACGCGTCTTGACCGTTAATTATGCCCACAAGAGAGATTGGTAGCGTGTGTGTTAGCGAAAGAGAGCATCATACTGTATGCATACTTAACTAGTATAATACAAACATTTCTTTGTTTTTAGTTTAATTAAGCCATAATTTATCGCCAACAGCACGCGGACACGCAAGCCAAAAAAAGGGCCATAGTCAAAGCGAAGACCAGAATGGTCTTTGGCCCCGTCTCGCTGTTGGCCATTGTCGTGGTCTGACTGACACCTGCGAGTGTAAATTAGCCTGGCCAGCGGCAAAATGCCAGTGGAAATTGCTCCACGCGACACTTTGGCCATATGCAAAGTGGAACTTGACTATTGACTAGCCCACAGTACTTGGTACTGACCATGGAGATCGGACACTGCCTCTGCTTAGAATCCTTAACTCTGGCCCGGTGGTCTAATTAGAAATCATCTTGTCAATTAGCCAGCCGCAACAAGCGCTTACCACTGGGGAACTGCAGTCCATGTCATGTTAATCAGTTTTTTCTGTATACCCTGTAATTATTTAGATTTGGGTATAATGCAACTGAGTTTATGCAGCTATTAAAATAAGGTTTTATATAATTATTATATATTATATACAATCGCAGTGAAATGGAATGAAAACTATTTAAGGATCTATTTATATTTTATTTATATATAGATTTTTTTTTAATTTCAAAATGTGGAATTCTGGGTACTTTATATAAAGAGAGTGAGACTATTTAAAAATACCGCTGCAAAAAACTGGTGTACATACTTGTACATTTACTGCAATTTACAGCGCAATCAGACTATATACGAGAAGGATATTACTGAATTAAGCAAGTAGGATATTACAAGCCCGATGATCTGGAATTAAACCGGTTTCAATACTCGCGAATGCTTATACGATTTTTAGAACAAAACTGTTTAGACCTTGTACTTTAAAAAAGTACAAAAGGGTCTATTAAATGGTCTGCGCAAATGACATTTGTGTGTAACAGGCAGAAGGAGGCGTGGCAGACCACACAATGTATATATATTCTTGATCAGGACTACGAGCTGAGTCAATATCTATCTGTCTGTCTGTCTGTCCGTCAGTCTGCCCGTCCGTCTGTATGAACACCTAGATCTCGGAAACTATAAGATCTAGAAACTTAATTCTTTTAATTATTCAATATAGATGACTCAAAATATTCTTAGCAAACACAGCGTCACTGTATTCATTCTTTGCATGGCTAAAGTTTGAGATGCATTGGATGTATGGTGTGATTTGCAGCCTGATCGGATGATAAAGATATGGGATAATCTATTTTGTATACTAGGTATTGGGCAGGGTTAAGGGGCAGCCACACATATGCGTGATTTCTTGTTCATACGGACGGAAGGACGGACAGACGGCTATATCGACTCAGCTCGTCGTCCTGATCAAGAATATATATACTTTGTTGGGTCTGTCACGCCTCCTTCTGCCTGTTATATCATTTCTGACTTGCACAATCTTAATAGACTGTTTTGTACTTTTTAGACCCTGTACTTTAAAAAAGTACAAAAGGGTCTATTAAGATTGTGCAAGTCCGAAATGTATGTAACAGGCAGAAGGAGGCGTGGCAGACCCCATAAAGTATATATATTCTGATCAGGACGACGAGCTGAGTCGATCTAGCCATGTCCGTCTGTCCGTCCGTCCGTCTGTCTGTCCGTCTGTCCGTCTGTCCGTCCGTATGAACACCTAGATCTCGGAAACTGTAAGAGCTAGAGACATCATATTTGGCAGTTAGATGCCCCTATAGTGCAAGCAGATCAAGTTTGTTTTAGATTTTTGATACCTCCCCCCTCCCCCAAAAACCGCGAAAACTGCCACACCCACAATTTTAAAGATACAAACTTGTGTTTTGGCATACGATAATCTAATGATAATCTCTATCTGTGCTGTAAATTGTGGCTCAATCGGATAATAAACACCGGAGATATTCAAGATTCAATTCCCAGTACTAGTTAAGGGGGAGCAGCGCGAGCGTATGTGTGGTTGCATGCGACTTTGCGCTACGTGTGCTTGTGTGAGTGTTAGCGTGTGTGTGTGCAAAGGAAAGTACAGGGTCTCCTACTGTCGGTTGCACCCGACTGTAGCTTTCCGAGTTTTTTTAAAGTACAGGATCTGCTATATGTATGATAGAGGTTAATGAATATTGAATGGTATCTTGAATCTAGCACTGTCTACAATGCCATTCGTCTTTAATATTAATATTTATATCAAAGGGTATCTTTTCGTTGATCAAGACTCGTTCCACAGCTCTTGATCGATGAGAATACAAGGCTAAAAAGAAATTATGTGGCTGCTGTTTGACTGTCGATTCAAATTTTTCAAAATACTCGAACACCAGCGTTGCCCTGATGATGTCCAGTTGTCCACTCAGAGCACATGTTGTCCGGCCGAGTGATCAATAAGTATTGAAGGTGTCCCCAGAGAAGTTCGTTGTGCAGGTGACTCGATGCGAGTCTCCCTTGGTCTGTGAATATGCATGTGTGTGAATGTGCGTGTGTGTGTTAGTGAGGAATTTTTGGTTTACGTGGAATTGCGACGCTTAACTAATGATGGTCATCAGGCGCTCAATGGGCTCAATAACTACTGACTGTAGCTTCTGTATCTGTATCTGCATCTTTAGCTGCTTCTGTTTCTGTATCTGCATCTGTATCCCAGCATTTGCGGCATTGATCAATTTTGGAATCCCGTTCGAATTCCAAGGAATATAGAAAATGTATTCCCGTAACCAAAACAATCCCGAAACTTAATTAGAAGCTAGTTTTATGAGAAATTGCAGTCATTTATGTTGTTCAGTTTGTTGCCATCAAATTGAGTTTTCCAAAACTGCCCCGC
The DNA here is from genome assembly GCA_035045005.1 of Liodrosophila aerea. NCBI lineage: Eukaryota > Metazoa > Arthropoda > Insecta > Diptera > Drosophilidae > Liodrosophila > Liodrosophila aerea. The sequence goes on along the minus strand of JAWNNL010000354.1, from coordinate 44,176 downwards.
AGTCCCAGCCAAATGGGCACAGCGAACGGGGGGAAGGGGAATGTTGCTCATCAGGCAATGTGTAAAAGGCTTTTCCGCATCTCTCGGGCAACGGCAATGAAACCTTTGGCCCTGCTGCAAAAGCAGCACAGCAGCAACAACAACTGCAACAGCAACAGCAACAACAACAACAACATCAGCGATCGTATAAAGACTGCAGTACATGCCACAGTTGGAGCCACAGAGCCTCAGAGCCGCAGACACGGCATCTGGACCACCCAAGTTGCATTTGGCTTAAAACCATTGGCGAGTGGCAGTCGGCAACAGCAACAGCAATAGCAACAGCCACAGCAGAAACAGCGGCTATTAAGCTTGCCCCAAGTTGAGGCACTCGATGATTACTTGAAATTCAATTGCAGTCCATTAGGAGTGATTAATATGTATGCGATTCAAAAGCGAAGAGCAAAGAGCGAAGAGCAGCAGAGACAATCCCAGTTATCCACGCAGAGACAGAGAGAGAGAAATGCGCTTCACTTAAAATTATTGACACTTTGGGGAAGCAGCGAATGATCCCATTGCCTCTACCTACGTGTTGCAGCTACTGTGTCCAGTTTCAGCTGCAGTTGCGCTCACTGTGGCTCTCTTAACTAAGAGCCGTGCTAAAACAAGACATTGCCACATTGGGGACCACACACGAAGCCGCCATCCATCGTTCATCCATCGTACAGCTCCAAGCCACAGGCAACCACAACAAAAACGAAAACACCAACAACAGCAAACAGCTCCACAGTAGTTATGCGGCTCGTTATGTCCCAGTCCAGTGCCAACCCAGCGCCTGCTGCTCTTCGAATCTCAGTGACTGCCTTTAGAATGATACTCATCATCATGATCGTCATCATCCTCAGTCGTCGTGGTGCGGCGCCAAATTGTAGCCAAGTAAGTAAAAAGCGTTTAGCAATGGGATCAGTTATGATCGCTGGTCATTCAATGCCAATCCGCAAAGAGAGCGAAGAGAGATAAGAGAACGAAGAGTTATACAGAAAGAGACCAGACCAGACCAGACCAGCTGTAGCTGTGCCAGGAAGACGGCCGATTATACTGCTGATACCAGGGGAATTCATTTCTTCTCGAAGCTGATATACATCGGATACACGGGCTCAAATAATTATAGAATATAGATATTAAATGGCATGCTCATAGATTACAGATAAGCTTTATGTAATTTTAAACACCATAGCTGGAACTGGCACGCACATCATACATACATATATGGCTTTGATGGAGTCTTAGCAACACGTAAAGATAAATCTTTGCGGAATATATCTAGAGAGAACTGAATATACTTAAAATATGAATATTAAGAACTCCAATAACCCAATGTATTATAGTAAAGCTGTATTAATAAAATGCGATTTTTAATCTTAATGTTAGTTTTTATATGTAGACAAAAAGAAAACTATTATCCTTCTGAAAATTATTTATGTGAACACTGTTTATTTACTTGTAATTCTACAAGTGTTCTAAATTGTGACAGAAAGTCATGTGAATAAAAATCAATATATAATTTTCCGTTTGTTGTTTCAAAATAATGATATTGAATTTGTTTTTTAATCTATGTTTTGTTTTATTTAAAATTTAAACTTACATATAAGACGGAAAAGGTGTATATTTCGAATATTCTTCCTCCTTTTGGATATGACATTAAGTTTCTCAAGCCGATACTATAATTTTCGTTACTTATTTAAAGGTTATATAAATGTTTTGGGATACAACACACTACCTTGGAGTCGAGGGAGTAGTCAATCTCAGCCCTGGGAAAGTGTTCGAATATGTGCCATACTTGGGTATTAATGTGGAACTCTAGCTTCAGTAGGGTACAATTTAGTACTTAAATCTCCAATCTAATTAAAATAATTACAATAATACTAATTAGAGGTAATCCTGCAATTACATGATATTCAAAATCACATCAGTCGAAGTCGTTTTCACAGGGTTTTAAAAACTAGTTGCTACTCGGATGAAAATGCAATTACCCACATTTGTATGGATGTGGAAAGGAAGTGTGCAACGATGCCACTTTAATTTATTGCAGCATTCGTACATTTATACATACCCTTATACATTCGTATGTATTTAGTGCACTTCCAATTCGGCTGCAGTTTTATTTTCAGTTTTAGTTTCCCCAAAAAAGGCAAAGGGCGACAAAAGCACAGGGAAAGCGCATTAAATCTCGCTGGCAAATCTCACTTGCATTTTTTGTTGCTTGCCTGCCACGCCCAGCCGCCCAGGCAGCCATTGGGGCAGCAGCAGTAGTAGCGTAATATTTCTCAACACTGGCTAAAAGGGAACAAAGCAAAAGCTCAATTTGTACCTCAATTAAGGCGTCGTCGAGGCGTCCAAGCACCATGGCACAGTGTGGCAAAAGCTGCCGGGACGAGTTCAGCTTTGCTTGTGGCGCATTTCCGTTTCCGCTAATACCCACCCTTCACCCTCACCCTTGCACACTCCCCCCCGCCATGCATTGAGTTATGGCCTCAATTCGTGCTCGCAACGCTGCACGAACTCAGATAAAAACTGTTTGGCCTCTCTGCCACGTTGCTCCGTCCCTCTACTGTTTGCTTCTCGTCTTGGTTATTGCTGCTGAATGGAGAGATAACCAACGGCAGCGCGCAATTTTCAACACATTTTGCCAGGATACATACAACATCCTTTTTTACGCTGCGTCCGCACGTCCACGTCCTTTTTATGGCGCCAATGTTCGGGCTGCAGTTTTTTGTTTTTCGTTTTTCGTTTTTTATTTTTCCCTTTTTCTCTTGCCTTGTTTTCCTTTGGCTGTTGTTTTTGCCCTTTTTTTTCCTCCTTTATTGAGCTTTCAGCACTTTCCCTTGTCTGCCTGCACTTCAACTGCTAAGGGTACAGCGACAGAGCCGGAGGGGGAGGGGCAGCAGGTACAGGCACTGAAAAGTGCAGAATCAAATAATTTACTTTCCAATTCGCGCTGAGATCACGTTTTTAATTTGAAATTTTACAACTTGCGCGCACAATGTTTATTTTTACTGTATGTGTGTGTGTGTGTGAGTGTGTGTGTGTGGGCTGGCCAGAGGGTTGTTTGGGTGGCAACAGATTCCAATTGCGATTCCAACTGCTTGACTGGTTGGCTGTCTGGCAATTTGGGGCTGAAGTTGCTGTTGCTTTTGGGTTTCGGCATCAGCTCCCCATTTGTTTATGGCTCGCACATTTACCAATTAACCCTTGTGTGTATCTGCATGAGTCTCTCTCTGTGTATGTGTGTGTGTGTGTGTGTGTTTGTGTCTGTGTGCTCAATTTGCATATAAACAATTTGTTTTGACACTTACAACACTTTGCCCACGATTTTGCACAAATATCAACATATTAAATACGCGCTGTGGCTAACAAGATTGTATAAAAAATAAAGAAAGGAAATGCAATAAGGCTGCAGCCGAGCGCACAATTGAAAAGGGCACAGAGGAGTCGTGCATCCGATTCTGAATTTTAGAGAATCAATCTTTTCACATCAAAGAATCGATTAATCGTAATGTAACCAGTTTATTATATTCTATTAAAGCAGTATATTTTGGTAAGGAATAAGACAAACCAATAACAAAAAAATTACAATAAATTATAAAAAAAAAAGAAATAATATAAAATTTATATTCCATTCATTAATTGAGTTCACATAATTTAGTTGATTAACTTTAATTCATTTGTACGTACAGTGATTTTTTTGGTATAACACCAGCATTTCATTTTTTGGCGTTTATAATAATGATGATAATAAAAATTTGTTAAGAAATAATTGATTATATAATGATTTGAATTTAAGATATTGTCCTCATACGTGACGATTAAATTGCAAAACTGAAAACTCACAATAAATTGATTCTTATTATTATTACCGACAAATCGGAATCCGAATCTAGCTTAGAGATAAAGTATTTAGATCTATCAGGGAACCTTAAAAATAGCATCACAACATTAAACTATAATTATTTCATATAAAATTATTACTTACATCGCACTTAAGCAACATATAACTTTTTATCCCCAAGTTAAAATAGTAAAATTTTTAAGAAGGTATTAATACTTTTCAATTTTTTTTTATAATGCAATACACTTAAATATTACTTATTTTTAATTTCATGGCATGTTTTTTCTTCTCCTCATTTAATGCACTTCCTACCAGAAATCTATTTACCTAATTTTAAAAGCAGCTTTTAAATTGAAATGATATGGATAATAATTATTTTTTTAATAATAAACTAATAGCTACATAGAATTATATTTATAATATGGAACGAATTTAAGAATTATTTCAGTATTTTAATTATTAGTAAAATTTGAACGCCCAATTTCTGGCATATTCGGTTGTTTCCTACTGTTGCATTCCTTCACTTTTATTTGGTTTAATATTTGAAAAAGTGACTTATTTGGCTACGTAGCTGTTATGCTCTGTTAAAGTTTGTACATACAAAAGTAATTTGTTTCATTGTACAAATATTTTGATTTAATTTTGTGCGCGAAATATTTATCTTGGGTTTGGTCAGTTGGTGTGGACTGAAAGGTCAGCCCTGGCCTCGGCCTCGGTTTCGAAGTCCGTATCTCGGAACTGGTAACTACAAAATTAAGTTAATTCATTAATTAAACCAAATTTGGTTATAGGCCACACACAAAGCTCAATAAAATACGTGTGATTTTGATATATGATCGGGGGAGAGAGCGCAAACAAGAATAAGAAGATCGTTACTGTCTGGGGAATGGGAATGAGGCATGGGGAAATTTTTGGTGACTCTGTGCACTACGTAAATTTCATCTCATGATAAATGACAAATTTCCGTTGCACTTTGCAAAAGACAGCGACAAACGGAGTTGAAGTAGATACTTATTGTTTGTCATATTCAAATGCCAAAATATTGTCATTATCGGGATGAGGCTGTTCTCAGGCAGAGCTTGTTTCTGGCTGCCTTGGGGCATTGTTTGCCATCATTTGTCTTGCAATTGGGCTCCTGGGGGGCCACAGACAGAGAAAGGCGGACACACGGACAGACGGATAGGCAGACGGGAGATACCAGTGAGTATACCCCATTCAATCGCTAATGCATTTCTGTGCAAACAGTCAATGGCCTTGGCCGGGCCAGACACGGATCAGCTTATTACCCAAATATCAATTGGTTGTTCATACCCTAGACTAGAGAGAAATATAGAGTAGCTAAACAGAAGAGAGACGCTGAAGTACATGCATGTAGATAATAAAATAATTAATTGCCTGGTTTGTCAAGTTCGTTATACTCTAGACTGGAGCTAGCCAATACACGAGGTGGTATGAGCCAACTCTTTTGGCTTTCTATGTAACATGTGGTTAATAAAATAATTTATAGTCCTACTTCGTTTGGCTCAGTTGGCTAATTACTCCCTATGCAATACTGCAGAAGATACGGTAGCCACACATTGTCCAGTATCTTATAGTCACTCCAAGTCACAACACAGCGCGCATAACACAGTTATTTATTTTTTGCAGCTCTGTGGCGACTTGACCCACAGTTCAAATAAATAATTGCATATTTTTCGCTTTTTACTTGTAGATATTGCTGTATCTATTGGTATTCTCTCACCTCGAATTCGACTTTGAATCCGAACACACCAAATACTCACATGAATATCTTTATGATTATGAATAGCGTATTGAAGCGGGCGCGGCACTCGTTGAGACACCTTTTGCCTGAAGAAACACCTCAATGACATTTGCATAATATTCAATTGGCTGCCATGTTCATTACGAGTGTGTGTTTATTTAATATTGTTGTATCTTTGCCATTAAAATTAAACATTATTGATAATAATGTCATCATAATAGCTGTAGACCCACCGCTGACACCGCCACGCCACCCGTTGCATGGGAAATGGGAAATGTGAAACGCCTTACTTTACCAGTTTACCAGTCTCTCTTCCCCTTTTTTACTCCCTCTCTCGATCCGTCTACACTCTGTCATGCATTTATTCATTATATATTTATGACTATTGGCGGCGAAACCAAATGAAAATTCAATTATTCATAATATCGTTGTCAGTAATTACAAGTACATCCGTCTTACGTACGTGGATTTTACGGTTTTACGAGCATTTTTCATTCGTTTTCGTGGACCCCTGGCGCCAGTGTTGCCACCCATATTAATGTTTTTATTTTATGGTATTAATTGCTTGATAATTCATAATGGAATCTTTGCGTTATGCTTTTAATAGCTCATAAAGTAAATGAGATCTTAAGCCGAATCACTAATTAAATTTAAAAAATTTGCGGTGCGGTTATATTAACTTTCTTAAGGCCAATGCAGGACCTCTTTACCTTAGGTTCACCTGTTCTATATAGAGATATTTTCTATAAGCATCACAAGGTTACTTATTAACAGCTTTTAGCCGTTCCGTCTTTTTCTATGGAGCGAGTTCTAACCCACCATTACATACCCTCTCCTTTTAAATTTTGCTTTATGACATTATGTTATTGTTAAAGTACGCTGTTAATTGCATCACTATTAAGTGTTTAACAACTAAGATATTCCACAAACAATCAACTCTATTAGTTCAAATTTAGTAGTGTAGTAAAACCGGTTTTAGAATATGTCGAATCCAAAATGTTTGAGCTTATACCTGAAAAGCTTTAACAGACGACTTTAAAGCTGGCATAATGCAATCTTAATACTTAATTTTGAATCTATAAAGTTAAATACTAATTTGATTCATAAGTCATGCTCTTTGGTTTTGCAAGTGTTAAGGAATGCTTTGAATAAAACAAATCGCATGTTAACCTTACTTTATCTCTTAATGAATCCGCAATAATTTATGGCGATCAATTTATAAAACTGGTAAGATCATCTAAATTAATTCGAATACAATTTGAGCTGCATAACTTGTAGTATTCTGGACCTTTTTACAGTATCGCACTGTGAATAATCTACTACTACTACTAATCTAATATAAATTATACAAAATTTATTGCCATTTAAGTTAATATCACATTGCCTAAATGCATTTTATTCTATGAATGTAATACAAGAGTAAATTCAATCAATTTTAAATATGAAAGTATACATACAGTATAAAGGAAACTATTTTTTACTAAATTTAAAAATAAATAACCTATTTATTTTTATTTTTCTAATTGGTTATAAATTAATATAATTCCATTTAATAAATGTATATGTAGATATTTTTATCTATTTGTTATTTATAATTACATATAAAAATACACATAAATTTAGTTGATATTATAAAGTGTTTTCTGCATATTTTATATACATGTATTATCAATCAAGAATATTTATAAATAAATTAAGTATAAATAAATAATTTAATTAATAAACGTAATCAAGAATGGTTCTTTCCAAAATTCTTATTATTTATAAATAAAATTAAACAAAAAATGAAGTAATTGTGTTTGATATTGTAGTAAACTTCCTTTAGTTGCTAATGAGTTAACAAAGTGCAACAAATTTAAGTAACTTTCATTGATGTGGAATGGTGAAGGCGCCTTTATTGACCAAGTCAATTAGCGGGGCATTGAGAGCAGTTAGCGTTGAAGTATCAAAACTGAGCACACTGAGAGAATACACAGAGAAGCGAGAGGAGTCGAGGAGGTGTATATCGGCAGTCAAACAAAGGCGCAAGCAAATGGCCAATTAGCGTTATGGCAATTGTAAGTCATACCTCTGCCCCTGCTCATGTAGCATGCAGCCCACAGCCCACATAGCTGGAAGAACAAGACAATCAATTACAATTACAATTACAATTACTTACAAAAACTGGCAACTTACCAGTTAACAAATATTTGTGGGTTACTAAGCGCCGCTGTGTGGAATAGGTTTGGAATAGGGATTGAGATTGGTATGGGGATGGGTATAGGTTTAGGTTTAGGTTTAGGTTTTAGATCGAGGAGTTGATGCCTCAAATGCGTTGAGTCAACAGCATTGACGTTTCGAGTTGACGGCAATGATGATGTGAATGTGAATGTGAATATGAATATGAGTACAACTGTGAGTGCGAGTGTGAGTGTGAGCGCGAGTGTAATTGTGAACGTGAATGTGGTGTTGGCGTTGACTTCTGCTGAAAAGTGTAGCCAAGTGTGGCTGCCTGGTTGCCTGGTTGCCTGCTTCGCCTGGGCATTTGAATGTTTGTTTAGGCTGAGTTGGCAGCATATAAGCATATATAAGATACATTTTACCAGCCCCTGTAGCGCCAGAGCGGGACAGCAGTGCTCACTTGAAGATACTCATACAAGATGGCAAAGACACCGAGAGACGAGAGCCACAACTCAGCGCCTGTCTGTTGGCCATAATTGAGTGCACTTTCCATGGAACTGGCAGCGATTATGAAATGCCAAAACGACTGCGCCGTCAACGCTGACTGCGACGTCAGCTGAGCGAGTGCAACTAAGTGTCGTAGATACAAAACTGAAACTGAAACTGAAACTGAAGCTACAACCAAGCAAATGGCGTGTATCACACTTAAAAGTGCTTTCTGCCTTGGCTGTGTTCTCCTGAATGCTTTTCAAATTGATATTCCTCTCCCATAGAAGAGGTGGAGCAGGAGGTGGCAGTGAGGAGGAGGGGCAGGGCCTGGAAAGTGGCGCATTTTATTATCGCATCGTAAATCAATTGATAAAGCGAAGCGGAAACAAGTGGCACTTCCAATTGCCCATTGCTCTGCAAATAAATCTAAGAGACCCTGCTAACATTTCGACATTTACTAGATGTACCAAATATAATAAGTACTTGGACCGACACTGAGCGAAAGTACTATTGAAATACAACTTGAACCAAGTATAATGTATAATTTTAATTCAGCACTATAGTCTAAATCAAAGCCTGAAAATCCAATTCTTAAAGTTGAATAGCATTTCTATTAGAACTCAGAGATAATTAAATAAGAACATATTAATTATTTCATGAGTTCCCGCACAAATCTTAATATGTTTAATATTTCTAGATATAGCTTAATAATTTTTCAATAAATTTGAAACTAAAACCTAAACTTCTCCAAGTGTATTTAAAGTTATAAGAGACTTTGTAGAAGCAGCAATTAATACGACAAACTGTAAAATGCTGCCTCACTTGACATCGGCAGCAGCAACCAGAATCGGAATCGGTGCGGCATACAGCATGGGGTATAAAGTCGGAGCTGGAGTCGGAGTCGGAGTAGTAGGCAACCAAAATGCAATTAGCGCTGGGGTTGCCACGTGGCGATATCAAAGGGGAAGATGCCAGCAGATTCTGTGCCTCAAAGGCGTATAAATCACACATGTTGCATTGGGCGGCGGGGGCGGGGGTAAGGCGCCCACACACACACGAAGAGAAAAAGAGGCAGAGTGGCAGTTGGGGTTGCTTGAGTTATGTGGCAGTACATATGTGTTCTTTGTGGCTTTTTAATAGCCGATCCGCTACATTGTATGCGCAATTGAAATTCCCCCAGACGAAAAGTGAAATTTAGTGTGTCACTTGGTAATTTCAGCTAATTAGAAGTGTTGAAATTTATCTATGATAGCTTGGCAGCTTACTGGTGTAAGGCTGAGACGCGGCTATGTAGGTGCCAATAGTGGTGGTTCCAGTACCAGATCCACTTACTAGTACGAGTAGTAAGTACCAGTTCAAGCTGTAGTTCCAGTTCGCTTCCGGCTCATTTAAGTTGGGTTGTGGCTGATGCAATTGGCTAATTGGTTCATTACGTGCGCAAATGGATTTGCGCCTCTATAATACGCCTGATTTAAACTACTCTATGGGCAGAGTGATGCAGAGAGCGTGAACGGGAGAGGGGGCATTTGGCGCAATTAGCATTGCCATTTATTCGTTTTATGTGCCTCGCCATCAGCAATAGTTTCAGCTCTATACACATCAACGCTTGCCAGTAAATGTCAGCTGCCTATCTCTGCCTCACCCACCACACCTTCCCCCACCTCTCTGCACATCTACTACAGCTATGTCTGTCTGTCTATGCATCTTTCATTTATTTTCAGCAAATTAACGCACTGCAGCATCTTGGCCACAAAAATCTCTGCTAATAAATCATTTGATGTGCTGTTGTTGTTGTTGTTGTTGTTATTATTGTTGTTTTGTTTATAAGGCAGATTTGTTTTTAATTAAATGGCAGCAGCATCAAATCACTTCGAATCCCCATTGCTGTTGCCGTCACTCAGCCACAGCCTCATACCCATTAACTGTCTTCTACTCAGCCCAAGACCTCATGTGCTGTGATTGTGCAATTAGCGAATCAGCGTCAGTTTATTCCTCACCCCCATTCCCATCCCCATTCCCATCCCCATCCTCATCTCCATCCGCAATCCTCTATCCCTCATCTGATATACCCAGCTCTCACCCTCGCCTCGTCTGGTGACAAGTTTACATGATTTAAAGTTGCGCCGGCGACGGCCTTTGATGTGCGAATGTGGACATGTCATTGCATAGAGGCGACGGCGCCTGTCCCTGAGACTCATACTCATACTCATACTCATACTCATGCCCATACTCTCATACCCATACCCATACTCACACTCATGCTCACACTCACACTCACAGAAGTTAGCCTATTAACCTGAATGCTAAGCATATCATAGACGATTAAACGCAAATTCAGCATTTGCTGCCAAAACATAGGAAATTCACTTGAGTAGCAAAACGAGTATGAAATTAATCATATGCTCGTTTAATAGAAGCAATTTAACATAGATATGAGTGCATTTAAGCAACAGCAACTATTGCCGTTCTATGTCATTCAACTAAATCTTTCGACTACAGAAATAACGAATGGACGAATGGAGGAATGCATTGTAATTGGGCTTATTGAAGTGGAAGAGAGAGTAAGTAATAAGTTGTGGCTGAGAGTGTGGAAGAGAAAGAAGAGTGCTCATAAAAGTCAGACAGAGAGTCGATAGACAGAAAATGAACAGTTGTCGCTAAAAGAGAAATAGAGAGAGCTACTAAGTGTTCTTTAAGAATTAGACTCAGCGAATTAAGAGAGAAATGAATGGCGAAGCATAAGAGCTTTCAGTAAGAATTAAATGAAAAAATTCGGAAAGCTACAGTCGGATTCAACCGACAGCAGGAGACCCTGTACTTTCCTTCGCACACACACACGCTAACAAATACTCACACATGTACACATATCTCAAAGTCGCACGCAACCACACATACGCTCGCGCTGCTCCTCCCTTACCTACAGATAAAGATTATCATAAGATTTTCGTATGCCAAGCACAAGTTTGTATCTTTAAAATTGTGGGTGTGGTAGTTTCCGCGGTTTTTGTGGAAGGGGGGGGGGGGGTGGGGGGTATCCAAAATCTAACACAAACTTGACCTGGTTGCACTATAGGGGCATCTAACTGCCAAATAGCTCTTACAGTTTACGAGATCTAGATGTTCATACAGACGGACAGACAGACGGACAGACAGACAGACGGACATGGCTAGATCGACTCAGCTCGTCGTCCTGATCAAGAATATATATACTTTGTGGGGTCTGCCACGCCTCCTTCTACCTGTTACATACATTTCTGACTTGCACAAACTTAATAGACCCTTTTGTACTTTTTTAAAGTACAGTGTCTAAAAAGCCCGAAAAGCTACAGTCGGACACAGCCGACAGTAGGAGACCGTGTACTTTTTTTACTTCGGCCGTCAATAGCAGCAAAAACACTCATACCAATATAGCGAAAACACCCACAGTAACGAATACTCACACACATACATGCATACCCGCAAACGCAAATAACGCATACGCACAGAGAGGCCGTGTGTACTGCCGATATATTCGGTATTTATTATCCGATTGGGCTGCAAATCGCACCATTCTATGCGTCTAAGCATCATTGATGCAAAGAAATAAACCCAGTAAGTAAGGAGGGAAATGATATATCGTTAATCAGACATGAACTTGACCTGCTTATGCAGTACACGAACCTAACAAAACATCTAGGTGTTCATACAAACAGACGAGCAGACATACAAACAGCCATGGCTATATCGACTCAGATCAGATCAGCTGCTTCCCTCTGAATTGTACAATCTGAATAGACCCTTTGGGGCTTGTTAAGCTTGTGAATTCGAGATAAATAAATTGTATATATGTATTCTTGATCACAATGATGAGCTGAGTCCAGCTGTCGGTTTGTCATCTACACATACGTACATGTACGTATATTCTCCTATTGGTACATTTATACTTGTCATCGGAATTTTGTATTTTTTAAAAAGTTTCCGACAGTAGAATATTCTTATACAGAAACACAGACAGGCAGGTAGCTTTGGCTATATTGACACGGCCAAGAGTATGTACAAGACATATACATACCTTCGAGCTAAAGGATTATCGACTTACTGCAAATGTCCGCTAAAGACAAACAAACTCTTCTCAGTAATAGAAATCATAAATAAAAACAAAGCGTTTAATATAATTTTTTAAATATTTTTTATTTCACTTCTTTTTTTTGTATTTGTTTTAGCACATGGATTTCAATAGATTGCATTCTTTTTGCTGGTTATGTGCATGATTTTTTAAGCATTTTTTAAATACATAACATTTTCGTCTGCAGCTTAGAAACTAGGAATACTTCGTTATAATGTGTGTGTTTTGTGTCTAAACTAGAAATTAAGCTAAAGAACCGTTAAATTACTTATAACATATTAAGCATACTATACTTATATTCACTATAGAATTAAGTGTGTGAGTTTGTGATTAGTTAGGAATAAACATTGGTTAGCTTCAGAGTGTGGCGATTGGCGGAAAAGATAGCAAAGCCATAACTAAGAGCATATTTTTCAGAACCTCAGATCTTTGCTCTTAGATTGCAGTTATTAATACTTTTGATAATTTAAATAAATAAGCAAACTCTCAGCTAAGACACAGCATACGAAATCGGATCAAGATAAAGTTCAAGTGTAGGTTAAAGATAATATTAGAGATAAAGCATAGTAGATACGTTAAGTTTAGCTATATATTACAATTATATCACATGAACACTTTTTGTACGCCGCACAAATTCCCCCCTCATCAGCCAATATTGCACAACTTGATACCCAGCAGGAACTGGAACTGGAACTGGAACCGGATTTGGCACCTGTATGTGGTCCATTTACGGTATCTGTCCATTCATGCGCATCTCTAGCTCCTCCTCCTCTTTGGTCAGTGGCACCGTAGTATGATTGTATAGACCCTGCGCCATCAGCTGTAGAGCGAGTGGATTCTTGGAGCCGGTGGACTTTTTGATTTTGGCCCGCTTGTTCTGGAACCAGATCTTGATCTGCGCCTCGTTCAGGCCCAGCTCCGAGCTCAGCTGCTGGCGGCGTCTTTCGGTGAGGTAGCGATTCTCATTGAATTCGCGCTGCAATGAGAGAATAGGTAAAAAAGAGAGAACTTGATGAGCATGGATTGCGAGAAGGTTCAGCTAAGGTCTATCTACCAGGTAGAGTCTAGAGCAAATCAATTATTTGCGGTTTAGTTGAAAGACAGCACAATGTGAGTGAAATATGAGCATGTCTAATTGGTTTACTTGGCTTGGACACAGGCAGACAGACGGACAGACAGTGAGACGGACCATACATGGCACACTGTGCGGTTGCCGTTGCCGTCGCCGTCGCCAGGATGCCAGGATGCCAGTCACAGCGGGCGGGGAGGGCAAAGTGTGTAAATATTTTGTCAATAAATATGACACAACATACGCTCTTTCATAGATATGTAGAACTGAGGGTAACTCAACCTACCTTGAGGCGTGCCAATTGCTCGCTGGAGAAGGCGGTGCGTGGACGCTTCTCATCATTGGTCTTGTCCTTTGGTTGCTTGGGGCGACGGTAACGGGGTCCTGTAAAATAAAAACCAAATAGCGAAATACTAAATTAGTTCGGCCCAAAATATTCTCACAAAAATACCACACACACACACACGCGAAGAAATATAATTAATGATATTAATGGTTTAATTAGCATATAGTATATGGCTAGACTTTCCCCAAACAAACTTGTGGCATGCAACAACGACTCTGCTGCCTGCTCAATTTGTCAGCTGTCAGCGCAGCGTCTAACGAACTCGCGGGAGTGGGAGCACTTCGTTTGGAGAGGGCAAGACACATCTATTTTGCTAGACTCTAATTAATATGATGCCTTTCAGTTAAGTGTAAATTTGAGCCCAAGTTAGTTGCTGTACAGTTTCGCACGTTTGGTCTTGGTCTAAGTTTAAGCATATTGAGTAATGCTACTATTCTAAGCCTCTGTCTCGAGCCCTAGTTCAGATCTAAATTTAAATCAAAGTCAAGAAATTACTACTAAGTATTGATAGTTGCCTCTGTCTCAAATAAACTCGATAAAATCCCTAGCATATTGTTGAGCCCATTTAGAGCATTTCGTCAATATTTTCTTCGCACTTTCAATTCAGTCTTTGTTTAAGTTGAAGTTTATTATTTCTTTATGTTTTGATTCTCATTTAGAAGCAGCTCAAGTCTCAGAGTAAGTATAAAGTCGAGTCTCTTTGAGTACATTTTAGTCTATGTTAGAGGCATTTACTCTAAGCTCTAGTCTTAGTCCATATACACACTTTTTGGTTCAAGAGCTAAGCCTTCAGCTATGCTGCTATTCGACTCAAGTCCCAGTCAAAGTAAAGGCTGAGACTTCAGCAGAAAATGACTTAATCTGGGTGTTTAGCCTGTGATTAACTAATTTGCAAAGTGGCTATTGAGAGTATTCGTAGTGCATGTCAGCTTGAGTATGTTACAACCACAACTCGCATTCAACTTATACATCAACAGATTGTAAATTATAATTTAATTGCTCGATGGCTTAGATAATTTGATTAATTTCGCAGCCTCTAATCGCCGGCTATCAACGCCTTGTTGCTCTCGCTTGTTGTTAGTTGTCTGTTGTTAGTTGGTTGGCTGTACGATTCCATCGACACCAAATTAAAAAACCATTTCGAGTCATAAAAAAGCACTTAACTTGTCAATTAACGCAACGCAGTAATACCAACAACGACTCACACTCTCACGCACACACACACACACACACACACACCACACACACAGGGAAAATAGATTTTTCTTTTGACTATTACAATCTACACCAGATTCTTCTACTTACTGCTGCCTCTGCTTTTTTAATGGCCACTTTCACTCACTTCAGGGTTCGTCAATCGTCAGCGTGTTTTAGTGGCAATCGGATTCGGATTTGACTGTGAATCTCTTGGGTAATCTGAACTGTGACCTGTGACCTTCGATGGCAGCCAAAAGCCGCCGCCTGCGCTACATGTTGTCACATAAAGTGTCAGCTTCAGAGGCAACAACACTCTGCGTGCGGCCTAATGCCCCCTGCCCCGGAAGGCACAGCCACAGCAGCGGCAGATGAGGAATAACAATTGACAATTGGACATATAGGGTATGCCGTGTAGGCTCTACAATGAAGAGTGTGTAGCGCATAGTGTTGTGCTCTTTTTGGACACCTAATTGTTGCAGTGTCCTTCGCCTTTTATGACACTGCACACAAACAACAAGCCAAGCATACAAATACTCAAACACACACACACACCCCCGCACACACACACACTGCCTGAGACATGAAAGACTGCCGCTGTCCAGTGCATTGGGGGTGGTCCCACGTACACGACGAACATCATGTGCACGACTTATGATGGCTATTTAAGATTAATTTATATACTGATACTGAAAGTGGACCTAATAAACAGACTGCGAAATGATTATTACGAAAGTGAATAGTTCCCATACTAATCGAGGATGATTTTAAGATGAAGAGTGTGCGAAGTTGAAATATTTCCCTAACTGAACTATACCATATACAGTATATAATTACAGTCGAACTTTTCTATAATGAATCTGAATATAATGAAAAATTATATTTTTTTAAATGAAATTGAAACGAAAAAGTTTGAAATCAATTCATAATAGGGAGAGCTTCATTGTATAAAAGTTCACTATAGATGAGTTCGACAGTATTATATTATTATTATTATTTTTATTATAATTATTATATATGATAATATAGTATAATTAAAACCCAGTCTATCAACCATTCTAAAATTTGAGATGACTTGATAAGTGGTAAAGAATTTGCAAATACATTTGTACTTGTTCTTCAAGAACTTTATATAATAAATACGAATTCCCTAAACTGAGTAAATACTATAGTGATATAGTATAACTGTAGTATATAGTATAACCCATAATTAGAACAGATATTCTATTTGCCAAGACGCTGTTTTACTCTAGCCCAGTTCTGTCTTAAATTAACTTTGTGTGCAACTCAATTGAATGAGTTTTGTACCCACCTGAACTGGGACGATCGCTGTAGCGGGTGCAGTACACCCACGCTGGCCACATTTCGTTCTTGCCACCATCGGTAGTAGTGGAGCCCGTTTCGGAGCGGGTGTCGTCCGAGGATTCCATGCCAGAGTCACGGCTAACAGCAGAGGGTGGGGGTA
The DNA here is from genome assembly GCA_035045005.1 of Liodrosophila aerea. Lineage (NCBI taxonomy): Eukaryota > Metazoa > Arthropoda > Insecta > Diptera > Drosophilidae > Liodrosophila > Liodrosophila aerea. The sequence continues at coordinate 27,718 of JAWNNL010000354.1, read as the reverse complement.
TGGGTTGTGGGCTACTGGCATTGTGGGCTCCGGCCAAACGGCTGCTGGGCGAGGAGTTAAGCGAGCTGGCGGCCGAGGAGCAGGCGGAGGATGAGGTGTGGCTGCTGCCACTACTACTTGTGGCCGTGGAGCAACTGCTACTGCTGATTGTAGATGCATTGGAGGCGGGCGGAGGGCTGGCCAACTGGCTGGCGCTGCTAGGTATTGCGGCTGGCGTCGAGCTCTGAGGCTGGCCAATCTGTGAGACCGTTTTACATAAGGAACCAAGAGCGGATTTCTCCGCACTGGGCTCTGTAAGCTTAGCCGACGGCTGCAGTACGGCATTGGGATTAGCAGCGACATTAACGGCGCTGCGGCGCAGGCGACTCTGGACGAGCTCCTCATGGATGCGGGGATAGGCGGCCGGGTTAAAGCAATTTAAGAGGTTGGCACGCTCCAGCATCATGGCGGCCGTGGCAGCGGCAGCAGCTGCCTGCTGCTGCCGGCTGAACTCCAGCAGATCAACGCGTGTGAAGGCGGATGGTGTGGCAGAGGCAGCACGACTCGCCTCGAAGGGCCGGAAGATGCTGGCTGCAGCAGCAGCTGCGGCGGCGGCGGATGCAGATGCAGATGCGGTTGTAGAGGCATTGGGAGAATCTCCTTGCTTGGTCTGTTTGGCAGCATCGCCAAAGCGATCGCTGAGTATGTTAGAGATGGAGAAGGCCAGGGAGGGCTTGGACTGCTTGGATTGCTGGTGTGCAGGCGGGGGCAAGCGCGCAGGTCCGGAAACAGAGGCGGTGTCATCGACATCAATGTCATCATCCTCCTCCTCCTCCTCCTCGGTGGCCGTTGTGGCAGTCTGATTGTGGAAACTGTCGCCCATTATGGAATCGTTCTCCTCTTCCTTGATGGTCAACGTCGAGGCGGGCGTGGAGCAGGCGCCAGTCGAGTGGGCGCCTGGCGATCCGCTGGCGTTAAGTCGCTGCTGCAGTGCAGCCGCATGCAGAGCAGCTGCATCAAAGGCAGCCGACGTGGCCGGATGATGGAACACACCCGCCACACCCGAGGCTGCCAACTGCTGCTGATGGAGCTGTTGCAATTGTTGTAGCTGGTGCAGATGCTGCAACTGCTGCTGCTGGTAAAGTGTCGCCGCCGTGGCAGCTGCTCCCGGCTGCAGACTCATGTCCAGAGCTGAGATGGAGATTGGGATTGGGATTGGATGGATACGAATATTCGAATGGACTGGCTGGAGCTGCTGCGGTGATTGTGGCATGCAACTTGGTGGACTGGGCGCTGATTGTGGACTGCAGCGATCCTCAAGGGCCATTTGTTCACTTGACGTTATCTTCTTATAATTCACCTCTTCGCACTGTGCACTTTGGGTGGCGAATTCACTTGTTTCTTGTTTATGTGTTTCTTATTTATGTGTTTACTGTATTCTTCGCTTCACTTGGTCTCACGTTTCGTTCTCGTGTTTCTACTCTTCCGACAACTGCGACGCGCACGTCTGTTCCATGCGAGCTCAACGACTAAATTAACTAATCACAGTTGCCTGCCGCAGCGACGAAGCCAGCAGAAGCCAGCAGGCAGAGGCCGATTGAACTGTCAGCGCGAGAGAGGGATGGTAGACAGCACTCTGCCAGGGGTGTGTGTGTGTGTGTGTGTGTGTGAATGTGTGTGTGCCAGCCAGTGCGAGAGCAAGAGCGAGAGCGCGAACGTGTGTCAGTCACTCTGACGAAGCCTCAACTCAGCTCAACTCGACTCGACTCGACTCAACTCAAACTGAAACTGAACCTTGTGCTATTCCAACTGATCGATTGGCAGAGCTGTCGCTGCTGCTCTTGCTCTCAGCCCTCAGTGTGGCCGCTCTCTCTTCTTGTGTGTGTGCGCGCAATTCTGTTGTGACACTCGACGTTGTCACCTGTAATCTGACAGCGAGACAATGTTTCCAGTCAGCGTGGAACAAGAGCGAACCGGTTTTCGGCCACTCTCGCGCTCACTCATTCGCTCTCTCTCAACGAGCGCGCGCTGTCGCGCTCACTCCGCCTCCACTGGACGTTGGGGCTCGCGCTTGTTAGGGTTCGATATGACTTTATTATTGGGAGCTGTCATGCGGTTGACAACTGTGTCGCAGTCAGCGTCTGCGTCTGCGTCGACGTTGTCGCTGTTGCTGTTGCTGTTGCAGTCGGGCGCTCTCTCTGCTGGCTGGGCGTTGCCTGGCGTGTGTGTTATGGCTGCACTGCTCGCTCGCACTCGCGCATGCGACGGAAAATGGCTGCGTTTGTTGGTTTTGTTAGTTGATTTATCAACCTCGCACGCGTGCGAGAGTGCGAGAGTGAGCTCGGGCTGTCTCTGTCGGCTGAAACGGTTGACTGATGCCCAACGCCCTTAGCCCCCTCTGCCGACGATGTGGCCAATGCATTTAGTTGTGTTGATTTTGTTTTTGCCCGCGACATTTCAATCTGTGGGCCTACAACTTTATCGACACCGAACACTGAGCATGATCGACAATCGGCAATCAAAGAGCAGCACTCTGGGAGTACTAATTAACGGAATTTACATACATACATATGTACACATATGTATGTGTGTATGTATGTAGTATATAGTGTCCATATGTTGCGCTTTGTTTGGCTTGGCAAAAAGCTAAACAATTAAGGGGTTAAATGTAGCGTTATACTTGGGCAATTGATGGCTATTTGATTGATTTTTAATTTATTTATTTGAAACGCACACACAGCGAAGCGTGGCCCATTAGCAAGTCCACTTCAGCAATGTGTTAAAAACTAATGCCATTTGGCATTGATCAAAAACAACAACAACAACAACCACAACAACAACAAAAGACGTAAGCCGTAAGCCGTGATCGAGAGTCACAGCTCCCAAAATGTGAAACATGTGTCCGCAAATGCTACTATATAGCGCTTGATATATAGCACCTAAATCAAAAGTTTTGAAAAGAAACGCAGATGCGCTAATGAATTTCATGATTATTTGCGCTTTTATTTGTTAATATTCGCATTGTGTTCGGGCCTTTGCATAATAATCAACATCAATATCATCGGAAAGGCCAAGAACTCGCAAGTGTAGGCTTGTGATTTATTCGATTGAAGATATGATACTCTATATTGATACTAAATTGATTTCTAATTTCCTGTTTTTGCGTTGATCAGATTCAGCATGAGATTCAGACATAATCAATAAGCGGAACGCCCAAACAATGGACCCCCATATTAAGAGTCAAACAGAAACATTTTGAATTTAAAATAACTCGTTTATTTCAATTTGTTGTTAGGAATGCCCACAATACACACAATTTATGTCATTTTTATGCGCATTTTTATTCGAATTGCCGCAAATAAATAAATATTTTAACAATATATAAACTATTGTTGGGGGCAGTCAAATTAATTAAATAACGATAAGGGCGGCGAAGCGATGCGATGCAAATAGCGCGGCATATTTAACCGTTTCGAACTTAACCGTTTCGAGCAGCGCCAGTTGGCTTCCAGTCGTCAGCCATTACCCGCCGACTGGAATATCGAATTCGCTTCGAACTCGAATGCTCATCACACAGCTAGCTACACCACTCGCACACCGACCGCAACCGCACGCTTCGCTCTCTCACACTCTCGCTCTCTGAGAGCCAGAGAGAGCGCAATAACAATGGCTGCTACTGCCAACTGTTATTGTTGCCGTCGGGCGTCGGGCGTCGGAGTCGCTCAATGGCAAAAAAAGCAGCTGTTGATTTTTCCGCTTGCCCTACAACCAGACCCCTTCCCCCTTCCACAACCACACCCTTGGCCATCACAATTGCAGTGTTACGCTTTTATTGCGTTGATTTTCAATTATTACTGTTGTCATGTTTGCTTAGTGGCCACAAAAAAGAAAAGGGTTAAACAGCCGCCGACAGTTGCGAGTTGCGTAAAAACGCGTTAATTAAAGTTTTAACTTGTTTTTGATTACAGTATGTACGCACTCTGTTTTGCTACACTGTGCACTGTACACTCCACTCGGTCTAACGAGGTTTGGGTAGAGAAATGAGCACAGGGAATAGCCAGCCAGCTGCTAATGAGTTTTTTCACTCCCTCCCCCTTTCGCTCCCTGTCTGATGCTTAGTTACTTTTTCACTTTTCACTTTGTTTTGCTGCAACACTTGGCTACCGTTTGCCCCTAATGATATCTTGCCTTTTTTAGCTAGCGGCTTCACTCCATCTAACTACACAGCGCAAAAAACTAGTGCGAATGCATGTATTTATCTTATTTGCGGTTACAACTCAATTTGTGCAATAAATTCGTGCAATTAACGTATGCAGTTGCTCTTTTACTCCACATTTAAATAGTATGCCAACAACAAAAACCAAACACACACACCACAAAACACACTTAAAACAAAAAGAGAAAAAAAGAGAATAACAACAAAAACGAAACACATGTCTGACACGAACGCCACGAGTGCGCCCTCTGGCGGTCATCGACGCTAAATGGTTGCTCCAACTGCGTATAAGTGTGCGATGTGTGTGCGTGCGTGTGTGTGTAAGTAATTTAAAATTCATATTTTACTCAAAAGAAACGCGTAAATCTACTGCGCTTGTGCTGAGTGCCAGCAAGCGGCGGCGAGAGTTATTAATGATACCAACATTGGGACGGACAGCATGAGTTAGTATAGGCAGCAGTACTAGGCATGCCCCCTCCCCCCGCACACTCCCATCCCTGTCCACACGCAACGCTAAATGAGCTGCCATTTCTAAGGCCTCCAGTCTCTCCAGTCTTGAGTTCTTGCATTGAGTGGGCTAGAGAGTGAGCAAATGCATTAAACAGTTATAAATAGTCATGGACTTAATTAACGAACTTTTCAGGCTTACCATTATAGTAGCTATGCTTCTAAGAATACAACAGTACTCTTCACCTAAAAAGATACGCATCTTTTTAAGAGACTTTATTAACTTTTGTACGGAAAATGGATATAGTAACTTCATTTTAACTGATCAATGATAAACATTATTATCAATTTGGAAATTGTAATTCGATATTCTGTTGTAAATGTGTAGTTATTTTAAAATTTATTGCCAAATGATTTTTGGATTTACAGTTTAGATTGGTAGACTTTAAGGTGAAATAAAAAATGTTTATGGTAATAATAAATAATAAAATATTGATTTCAGAAACTATCTTTTTAAAAGTAAAGTTCTCAACAAAATTGTTTTTTAGACCCTGTACTTTAAAAAGTACAAAAGGGTCTATTAAGTTTGTGCAAATGACATTTGTGTGTAACAGGCAGAAGGAGGCGTGGCAGACCCCATAAAGTATATGTATTCTTAATCAGGACGACGAGCTGAGTCGATCTAGCCATGTCCGTATGTCTGTCTGTACGTCTGTCTGTATGAACACCGAGATCTCAGAAACTATAAGAGCTAGAGACTCAATTCTTTTTTTGTTTGGTTCGTGTACTACATAGTTTATGTTTTTAATTTGATGTCTCATCCCCCTCCCCCTCAAATTTGCAAAAACGTTCTTAGCATGTACAGTTTTAGAGTCACTGTTTTCCTTCTTTGCATGAATGAAGCTTTAGATGCTTTGAATGTTTAGTGCGATTTGCAGCCCAATGGGATAATAAACATCGGAGATATTGGGGAGGGGGAAGCCACAGTGTACGCGGCCATTAGGGCGTATGCGTGATTTTTAATTGTATCGACGCCCAGGGTCTCCTACTCTCGATTGCGTCCGACTGTAGCTTTCCCTACTTTTTATAATTGCCTACATTACTTCCATCGTGTTTCTTATGAGATATATGATTCGCCATATTGATATTATTTTTATTTCTGTAGCCTTACTTTTAATTGAAATTTAACTTAATTCGTAAATCGTTGTGCCAGCTGTCTTTTGTCTTATGACACAGCTCACAGTCCTCACTCCGCTCACTCTCCTTCTTACAGAGTATAATTCATGAAATGGCCCCAGGCTTAAAAATAATTTTAAATTTGTTAAAAATACATTTGTTGTTTATTTGTTGACTGCGCTGGACCATATTGTACTCTGTGTTTTGGGTTAAATGTTAATGAACTTGTTGATTATAAAATTTGACTACTTTATTTGCCAAAGCAGAGGGAGAGAGGGCAAAGCAGACAAAAGACCGCACCAATAGAAAAAATATAGTTAAACGGGTTTCACCAAGAGATTTTTTTATAAGTTTTTTCTAAGGATGGCCATGCAAGACAAGGGGAGAGAAAACGAGAGAGCAGTTACTCACTCCATCATATTATTTAATTTTCTTTTCGCCGTTTTATGAGCTTAATATTTCTGAAACTGTCTTTCGCTCATCCATTAAAAGTAATAATAAAAATAAATATAAAAAAAAAACACAAAACCAAACCGATAGCCATAAACGTTTTATGACTTCATCACTGTGGGGGCAACACGAATTCGCCTGCCTCTGCCAGTTTGTCAATTTGAGGAGCAGAAAATAAATAAAACAAAAACGCTATAACAACGCAACGTGTTTTCAATCAATTAACAGATCTTTAATCGTTGTTGTTTTCATTTTTGGCAACTTGTGCTGTTGTTGGCTAACCAAACTCGATCGTTTGTAATTGACCAAAATTGAGTTTCTCAGCTAATTTGTCAATTTGCCTACGCTCGCTGGCTCGTTAAAGCTGCTAATTGGTTAATAATATCTTACTTTATTGTCTTAACTATTAACTGCTCTCAGCTTGTGAAAGTGTGTTTGCAACAGCTGCAAGTTCGTGTCCTAAGTCATTCGATCACAAGTTCGTGTCCTAAGTCTTGCGTTTAAGGACGTGTGTATTTTTCTGGGAAAGAAATTTATACATTGCATAAGCCGTCTTATCACACTTTTCCTATGGGCTAATCCAATAAAACCCTAAGGCGATTGTTGTGTGTCGTATTGTGTTGGTGTTTGCAAACAGCCTAAGGATAACTGGGCAAATCTGTAAATTCGATTAAACCGCAAAGCATGAAAGCAGTGCGAGGCATTAGTCAAGGCCAAGGACTCACTGTTACAGCTCACAGCAAGTGCAACGATTTGGCAGCAATTTGCAACAGCACCGCGGGTTGTCCTGTCCATTGTCTATTGGAAATAATTGTGTGGTCAGCAGCTGGCTGAGGTACAGAAGCAGCAGCAGCAGCAGCAGTAGACCTTGACTCTGTCCTTGTTAATACTAATGATGCTATGGCAAAAAACATAAATGTAAATCGAAACTAAAGCAAATATACCCCAAGGACGTCGGCAAGTCATAAATACAGTCACACGACCAGCGGCAGCAGCATGGGTGGCAAGGCAATTGGTCTTTGCCAAGAGCAGAAGGATGTCTAGATGGCCATACTTAAGTCACTTGCTGCTCCGCATGGACTTCAAACGTTCCGGCTCCATGTTGAGCAGCCATTTTCCCAGCTCTTGAGTAGTTTTTTCGGGAAATTGCCCAAAATGAAAAATAAAACTAATTTACGTGGATGAGAGAGGGAAGAAGATAGAGCAGTAACAAAAGCCAGCCAAATGGAACAGAGAAAATTAAAATCATTTATCATGACACCCAGACTCATATAAAGTTAACTCTGAGTACCTTGCTGCTGCTCTACCCTCCCTCCCTCTATCACTCTGTCAGTTTAATGATGCTACAATTTCAGTTTGGGTCTCGCTGCGGTTCTCGGTTCTTTGGGTTCTGCTGCCAGCTGGAAAGCGAGAGAAACCCAATAACATTTTAATAACAAAGCTGCATAACAGCGCCATAAATAAGCGTATTTCCAGCGAAGGCAGCATCCCCCTAACCCCCTACCCATGCACAGTATCTACACTCAAATTGTATCTAAATCTATTCACGCCAATCCCAAAAAATAATTAGCTACAGCTAAGCGTCTGATTGAGAATTGAGGCAAATACGCCCTCCAAACATGCCGAAAACTTCACTCCTAACAGCCAAATACTCATAGATACAACTCTAGCTATAGATGCAGATGCAGATACAGATTCTTCTTGCCTTGGATACTGACAAGAGCAAGGCAGAGGGAGAGAGATCAACAGATTCTGTAAGATATATCGCAGCTATACATGGTTTCTCACTTATGTACATAATATGAGTGGTCCGTGTGTGTGCGTGTGTGTAGAGATGGGTCTCTGATTGTGTAGCCTGATTAGGGTAATCAATTTTTCTTTTCAACCAATGCGCTGGAATGGCCATAAATTAGGAGACGCTCTGCCATTGGCGACTCTCCACGCCATTCACCGAGTGGATCACGTAGCCACAATTAGACTAGGCAGAGATCTACATACATACACATAAAATATACAAATATATCTTACGAGTGCCATTAGACGGTATCACACTGACACGGCTGTAGTGGCGGGTGAATTAATTATCAATGGCTTAAATTCATAGTCTAATCAAATGAAAAGGTTATTAGAGTAAGACAAATGGCCAGATCGAAGCTAATAGTGCATAAGCCAATGAGATGGAAAACTTATATTCAAACAAGTTTTCATAGTATCTGAGCAACAAATCAAGCCAATGCGAGGCACCTATAGGGTTGACTTATACCTAAAGAAAAATGAAGACTTGATACCTGTAAGAAGTGCATTCTGTAATCCACAAAAAAATACCTATTTAACATACTCTATTATTCTTACATATTTATATATATAATATATATACAAGTATATTGATCAAATCGAAAATTGTTTTAGGTATAAACTTTTGCTCTGACTTTAAGCTTATATTGGAATACAAAATTGAGCTTCTTGAGTAAATACTTTCGACATAAAAATCAAAAACTATATTTAAACTTTCATTATAATGTACAAAGTTATTCATCAAGCAATACTTTTAAGAAGTAATTACATCTTTTTAAGGAAAATGAGTTGCAGGCTGTTTCGATGTACCGTACATATAGCACAGTGTAAGTCAATGTAATATATATAAGTAGTAGTCAGCTTGTCAGCTTGTAACAATCACTTAATATGTCAGACTTAGCACGTTATGAATACTAATTCAATTACAAATAGTGAAAGCCATAAAAATAAACTAGTATAATTGAACTATAACTTGCTGTAATTGTTTAACTAACCTTATCAACTCGGCGAAAAACCCGACAGGTAATACGGATAGTGTAACTAGGTGATTAAACATTGTAAGTAATTTTATTATATGCCATTTATACAAGTGGTCAGTCCCTACACGGCATTACATGGTAAATAAAATAAATATATACAGCTTTTTAAAGGTTGTTAGTCGCTCAAAATGGATACAATCAGATGGATTGAAGGACCAACAGCAAACACGGGTAGATCGACAAAGTACTTTGTCCTGATCAAGGAATAATTTACATAATAGGCTTTGCGATGCCTCCTTCTGCGTTTTACTCACATGAGCACAAAGCAATTATACTCATTTCATGAGTACAGCCCATTCTAAAAGTAAAGTCCAATCTAATGCGATGATTTGAACCGCTAAATTTAATTATTTTTATTTTACTTTACTGACCTACCATACATTTAAAAAAAAGTCGGAAAGCTACAGTCGATATTAGGAGCATCTAACTGTCAAATATGACGGCTCTAGTTTTTAGTTAATGAGATCTAGGTTTTCATACAGACCGACACGCGGACGGACGGACGAACAGACGGACATGGCTGTATCGACTCAGCCCGTCGTCCTGATCAGGGATATATATACTTTGTGCATCTACCACGCCTCCTTCTGCCTGTTACATCAATTTACCAGTTGCACAAGCTTAATAGACCCTATTGTACTTGTTGAAAGTACAGGGCCTAATAAAAATAACTGAGTGTTTCAATGAATGTTATTTTAAAATGTATGTATTTTTGTTTCCATTAGGTGGGTTTGGACTGTGGGTTCAGTAGGACATACATATATTATATCATCAAATTAATAATAATATTAAATACTTCAGTATTTGTTAAAAGCACCAAAAGCATATACAGATCTGTTAATTTTAGTTATAGTTCACAACAGATCTTTTACACTGAACTATCAGGTTGACTGTCAGCATATCTCGCAAGGCGATATCTATTATGCTTTTGAAACGAATTCGAAAATATCACAGACGCAATCTACTTTTGAACTTGATAGCCGTTTAAAATGGAATGTATAAAGCTTAATGCTTAATGCACACAGAAACCGTTAGCAATCAGCTGAGCAATCTGAAAAGAGTGTAAATTATAGACGCGCAAAATTGTACGACTATGAAAAAAGTCTCAGATCCATAAATTAGCACCTCATTCCACATAATTGGCCCCGGCTGTTGATTGAGGCTTTTCAAATGGTCGAAGCGGCAGACAGCGATTGCAGCTGTGGAGTAGGGAGAGGGAAAGGAGAGGGGCCAGAGTACGCTGCTGGTGGGGTGCTAAGTGCAGTGCAAATGTTAACACAGCCAGCGCCACGCAGCTTTTCCGCCTAACTAAAGTTTGTTTTTTATTCATTTATCCAATCAAGCGCAACCAGCCGAGGCCTGCCACTTACACAGTTCCCAACTCAGAGTCAATCTCTGCCTCTTTCTCTACCTTTTTCCCCATCAGCTTCTCTGTCTGCTTCTCTGTCTCCTTCTCCATCTCAATCTCAGTGTCAGTCTACGTTCAAGTCAATTCAATCAGTCAAACAGCACGCTGATTAGCAGCTGGCCAGATAGCTGCTTGGACAGACAGTTCGCCAGACAGGCCGTCAAGCGGCTCATGGCTAAGCACTAAGCACGTACTAAATGGTTAAATGGGAAATGGTTAAATGGTTCGCCAACTTGGCGCACTTGCTCCATCAGACAGGCGACAATCAAGTGTTTCGCTCTGCGACTCATTATCCAACACTGTTCATCATTGACGGCTTAACAGCTCGACACATCAATTGGCTGAAAATTAACGCATTTCTCGCTTTCATCTGTATACCCTAGCTGCAAAGTCAGACTGGTATGCTCAGCAGACCTAATTGTAAAGAATAACTTTTTGTCGATGTTTTCTAAAAGCCGGAATCAAGAGATAATAAGCGCTAACAATAAATTAATGTAGGGTATCAACTAGTCGTGCGACTCATTACATTACATAGCAGCGGTTGGTAGTTTTAAGCTCGTCAAGTGGCTGCTAACAAGTCGATTCGCTAAGTAGCTGCTAATCCAATTTCCAGGCCAGTTTTTAGTTAATCATACGCAGCGAAAGCCAGCGAAATATTGTTATTAACCATCATCATGATAAACACCATCATGACGATGACGATGACGAAGATGATGATGATGGAAAGATGATGAGCTGATGCTATGGGGCATGTTGATAATGGTCGAAAATAGTATGTAAAGAAAGCAGAAGAGAGAAACACACGAACGCACTTTGTAAACCACTGATAGACGCTGCTAGAGTTGGGCCTAATCATAAATAATGAGGGAATCAGGGGGCAAACAAAGAAGGGGTTTTCATGATAGATAAGCGGCAAGCGACAAACGACAATACAACAGGACATTAGTGTCACATTTAACATGAGCACAGACCCAAGTCAAGCCCCTAACCCCCGACTCCTACTCCGACCCCGGGTCGGACTCCGAACCCTTGGCTCTAAGACATTAAACCTGCTGCTGAGGTTGCTGCAGTTGCAGTGTTCATTTGGGAGCAGTTTGAATGCTTATCAGAGAATGGAAAAGTCACAGGCTCTAACATTTTTCATTGTGTGGTTGTTGGTGTTGTTTGTGGTTTGCTGTCGCTTATTGTGATCAAGTGGTGCATTAGGTTTGTGGTTTACCCTGCCGTCGATTGTCATTTAAATGTGCTCTAATCAGGTGGCGGCAGCTCCTCGTGTGTGGTCCATGGACCTGGTCCTGTCTTGTACTTCGCAATTAAAAGCCAGCAAAGCCGCTTAAGGAGTGGTTGCAACTGCGTGCGTGTGCATTTAATCGCCGCTAAGGTGCCAAAAGTATCTCTGGCATGCGTAGTATGCCATGCAGCAGCAACAACAGCAGCAGCAGCAGCACCAACAACAATCCGCAACAGTCGCTGATTTCACTGAAATTCAGAATCGTGAGAGAGTTGCCGTCGTTGCGACTCATTTAAATCTCGTTTGTGGCAGACAAACGGCCAGGGCGCTGAGTATGCCACAGCAGCAGCAACGTGTGTGGTCCTACAGCAACAGCAGCAGCAACAGCAGCAGCAACACAACAGCAACAACAGCAACAGCTATAAAGCGCCCAATCAACATGCACATCTACATAAATACTCATGCCCAAGCTCCATTGTCTGTTGCCTGTGCTGTTTCGCACTTATCAGCGCTGATAACGTCGCACTCGCGACTGCAGTATATCCACGGCAACTTCAAGTGCAGCTCAACGTCATTGCCAATTAGGCAAAGCAGCTAGAGTACGCGTTTGAATTACTAAATTTATCTAATGCAGCGCAATCTGCATATGTATCTGTACACTGATAGAAAAGCTTTGCACAAATTTTACTGCTGCTTAGATTTAAAGGTCGCAATAATGTAAAGTCTTTCACTGCATCCAAAATAAACTAAAAAGTTTGTGAATTCTGAAAATTCCTCATATAATTCTCAAAAGATTCTAATCGGGGGCACTCGTCGATTGGAGAAATCTGAAGCATTGATCTTATCCCTAAAAGACAATGTATGAGCGTTTCATTGAGTTTAATTAAATAACAATTGTGAGCTACGAAAACTAATAAACTTATTTCAAGACATTTCCCTGTTTCTAATAAATCAAGAATCCATATATACTTAAAATAAGCTTTATATATTTAAACCTCCTTAACCGGACGGGGATGAAGTTAGATTAAATCGTAAATATTATTATTTATATTTATATTTAAATTTAAGATTCTGTTTATTTTTTACATTAAATGTTGGGAGGCTAAAGTTGGTAACTTTTCTGAAATAAATACAAAAAAAAATAGATTTTTCAAGTTATTGTATAAAGTATTCCTGTCTAGATTCTTAAGTTAAGAACTTAATTAGTGATCAAGAATTTCAAGTATTTTCAACCAAAAGTCTGAAATTCTTTTACTTAGTAACGTAATTAATTAATGTTATTTTTAGTGTGGAGTTTGTAGTTTACTTCTGATTTTCTCCCTCAGTGTATTATAGTGTTGGCTATATCTAATAGAACTAGTGCCAAGTGGCTGCTAATTGGCAACGGCTCGTACTTAGAGGCATATCGCTATCGCCAGGCGCTGACAGACTGTGTGTGAGTAGCTGACTCACACTCTCAAACTCACATACATATAGTATATGTAGTTTGCTGAAGTGTGGATATACACATCCCCCAGAGCATGTGGCACAATCTGTAGACTAAACCGAAACCGAAACCGAAACCATTTTGAACGTCAACACGCCTGATAAGCAACTAAATTATTAACACGAACCCAATCCCAATTCCCAGTTTCAATCTTAGGCTCGTTCCCAGTTCCAATCAGACTGCCGCCATCCAACTCCCGCCGGCTCCCGTTGTTAATTCTCTTGAATTTTCTGCACCCATGTTGCCCCTTCATTCGATATCGGAGCCATTCGCATTGTATTTGACTCATAAACAACATCGCTGACGCTGATATAGCCAGCACCTGAGCTTCATTTAACATGAAATTGTTCAAAAATTCAATTTTCAAAAGTTGTTTTTCATTCTTTTGTTTGTTGTTGTAGTTGTTGCTGTGCTACTACTGCAGGATTTCACTTTTGAAGTGAGGAAATTTCAAATTTATGACACTGACGTTGCCAATCAATTGGACCCCCCCTCCCCCAGCCGGCTCACCTCATTGCTACCTCCCTAACTGCTGGCTGACCTTGTTATTGCCTATGAAAACTTAATTTGCCATTGGGCAAAAGCGTGACTACCAATTGAGTTATGTCTGAAAACGAGCGGCCTGCAGCTACACCTAGAGATGAGCGCGTGCTTGAGCCATATTAAGTAACACTTATACTAGGGTAAGTAAGGATAGGTGGACAAACTCATCATTAAAATAATCATGTAAAGTATTTAAAATGTAAAAAGATATGCAAGTAGATAAATATATATGTATTAAGGTTTTAACCTGGCATATTATTAGAGGGGTTTAGATGCATAACAGATAGGTAGATAGACATCGATGTAAAGATAGATTGATAAACAGATGAATAGGCAAATGTATGATGGCTTGATAGCTAAATAGAAAGAAAAGAATATATGAATGAAGAGTTTTAATGTTAGATATGTTTATAGTTAGTTAATTAGGTTAGATCATAAGCCAGATACATGGGTAGATTTATATTGTGATAGCAAGGAGAATAGGTAGATAAATATAGGAATGGATAGATAGATAAGTAGACAAATAGATAAAAAGATGGATAAGTTGTTACAATGCTACTTAGATAGACAGATAGATTATTGTAACGAAATATGTAGTACTTGTAAATAGAAAGATCGATTGATAAAAACATAATAAATAGATAAACAGAAATATAGTCAGTCACAATACATAGATAGTTGGACAATTAATCAATACAGAATTACATATAGTGAGGTAGAAAAGCTCAGGAAGTAGAGTTAAGAAGATTATCAAATTTTTGGATTCTTGAAATTACCGTATTTTGTTCCGTATTTTCGTAAAGTAAAACAGATAAATCTTGTTTACTTAAGCTGAAACTCTTCTGAAATGAATTCTGCAATTAATTGGCAGCATGTAAAGTCTTGATTCCGCCACCATAATACTCATAATCTATCACAGTAGCACCTCTGAGCAGTTATATCAGAAGCAAGACGCAATTAAACAATCTGGACATAATTCATGGACCCAGAGTCAGAGGCAGAGGCAAAGCCGCTTTGGAGCCAACTGAATGGACAGACAGTCGATGATGTATTGCTACATCGTGTCAAAAATCGCTACTGCACAATTGTGGGCAGAGGAAGAGGAGGGGGGGCAGGACAGAGTGGTGATCGCCCACGCTACACAATGGTGTGCATAATAAAATTATAAGCGGGATTAGTGTCGTGCTCACAAAGCCGCAGCCAACGAATTGAGACAAACAATGACAGACAAGTCGCGACAATGCTGCAAGAGACAACAGTGGCTTCCAGGAAGGGAAGACCACGAGCAGCAGACTGTGAGTCCCGGTTCGAAGCGGACTGTAGTTTCTACTGTGACTGATTGATTTGTGTTTTATCTTAGGTGTGCGTGTGTCTGTGTGTGCTAACCTTTTCAAGGTGAGCTTGGGAGCAATTGTGTCTAGCAGCTCCCCCGGGAGGCAACGTATGGAATTGCTGCTCATCACATAAAAAATCCACAAATTGCTAACGGGGTCTTCACAATGTCAATTATACTGCTAGTACTACTCCTCAGGCGATTAAAAGTCAAGGTCCTATGCTCTTCTTGCCTGCTAATAGCAGGCACTTCCTTACGTCCTTGTCCTTGACTTGGCACGCGTGCCGTGTCGTGTGTTCTGATGACTGAGCGCGTGGCAGTTGCCGAATCGACTCCTAGTGCTACTTATAATTGACATTAGGCTAAACTAATTGTGCTTAGCCTTCACAGAGATTTAGGATCTTCATTTTAACGCTTTCCTCGCATAGTTGACCCTGAAATTGCCATGGGATATCAGTTATATCAGTACGCTGGACGATATCGACTCGTTCATGCTGTACATTCCAGACTCTTAAGGAGGGAGCCTCGCATTCATTTACGGTGATTTGTAATGGGTGTTCCGAACCGCGCTATGGCGCACTCTACTCTGTATGACATCGATAAAAATCGTATTAAGCGAAATAAATGCGTTGCCGTGGCCAGAGAGCCGCGGACTCCAACTGGAGGCTGGGCATTATTAATTTGCAATTGCGGTATCTCCACAGAGCCATAGATCTTGCATTATATAGGCTGTCCGTGTGTCATATGCGTTCATAAGCAGAGCTTACAAATTGCCATGTGCAATTATCGCCACGGCCCGATAACGGACATGGGCAAAGCTCATCACAGCAGGCGGATCAGGAGTTATAGCCACTCGATGAGCTGGCTAATTGCTTTTAACGGTGGCGAGAGAACAGCAATGCAATTACCCAGAGGCAAGTATGCAGTTGCTTTCCGCTTAATTGAAAGAAGCACCACTCAGTTGCCATTTTCAGCTAACAATTTGAGTGAAAGCATTAAAGACATCATTCATATGAAAAGAGCCAGGGGACCAATAACATCACACGTTGATTTATTTTACCATTATACAGTTGCTATTGACTCGGAATTAGTAAGGGGGGAAACGTTAAGTATTTGCTTTAAGTTAAAACTTTAAAATTATCCCATAAAATAAAGATTGCTTACAATTAACGCAAATATGTAAAAGTTTATAATATTCTCAAAAAAGTTTAATTTTTTGAATAATCAATCATGATATCATGTACAGTCGAGTCTCGATAATTCGTAATGGCACGGGGATCGTATTTTTTACGAATTACGCGGGACTTCGACTTACAGAGATTTCCATTTAACGAGGCTCAGCAAAGAAAAATTCGAATTAACGGGACTTTTATTCATTGTACATCTTAAGTATTAAATGAAAATTATACAGTAACATGAAATTTTAATAACAAAAATTAAGTTAATTAATAAGAAACAAAAAACTAAACGATAACAATGAGAGACACAACACACAAACTCAACATGAACTACTATAATGACACAAAGGCGGCATAGACAGTTCTACAAATCCTAACGGCGACTTAACTGCTAAAAATTTTGCATTGCATTACGATTTATAAGAGGTTACGAAACAAAATTACGATTTATAAGAGGTTTCATATTCTTTGCTTTGCGAAAAATATTACGAATTAACAAGGGGACCAAAATGTATGAAATTTTTACGAACTATCGAGTTTTCTTCAAGGGGACAGATAATTTTACGAATTATTGAGAATTTTGATTTAGCGGGGTGCGAATTATCGCGACTCGACTGTACATACATATATTTTTACATCAATTTAGTTTTTACTTTTACCAATTATATAATTTATTTATTTAATACTCCCTATAATATAATGTGTTTCTATCTTCTTGAAGCTTTTCAATATTGAACTCACACTATTATTTTATACTCGCCGATATCTCCTTGGAAATATTACCACGTCTGTTTTCTTCAATAATGAAATCTTTTGGAACCATAAGCATCGGTATTACTTCTTAAATATGCATATGCAGCAATGAAACAAGAACTACTTTTTGGGTATTTTGGGTATTTATTTCTTCAAGTGTATATACTACGCACTGTAATACAGGGTATACGTCTTAACATACCATGTACATACTATATGACTTCATATCAAAGATATCTACATTGAAAAATCATTGATATGCCATAAGAAAATCAAAGAAGCTAAACGCATCAGTTAGTAGTTGATCGGGAGTGGGAGCTACTGACTAATAAATTCGTAACAAATCAATGACCTTACAAAGCCACGGTCAGCCCCCAACTGGACCTCGTGCGTTGAAGCGAAGTCCAGTCCTGTCCAGTCCAGTCCAGTCCAGAGTCCACCAATAAAACTACACGTATTTCTACTTTAGATGCAGCTGCAGCTTGAGCCCGAGCTGGAGCTCTTGAGCTTCATGTACTTGTTGTACGGCAATCGGCAATGGTGCATTCTTCACGCAACTCAAAATAGTGAGGATATTGGGGAGTTGGCGGGGCTAAAGGTTTGCTCAAAGTCGAAATATTCAGGCAACATAAGAATCTCGTTTCGCAACGTTCCCACAAGCTCAAGTCTAATTGTGACTTTATTTGCGCATTTATTGCGACCAAAGACACAGATACAAACATAAGTAGTTATGTGTGTGTGTGTATGTATGAAGAAGCCAACACCAAACACAACTAAACAGCAGCAGTCACAGTCATAGTCACAGTCAGTGGAAGAGCAAGAGCGCCCTTTGAGCATGCGGATCCTGTGCAGCGTCTACTTGGGTGGTCTCGAACAACTTGCGGCGCATCTTCAAAGCCGGCTCCAGCTCGGTCTGCAACTTGAACATGCAGCATGAAGCAAAAGCCGAGGCAACTGCGAACCAGGCGAGCGAACAAACAAGCACCAACCTCGGGCTGTCTCGGATACAGCCTCAACCTCAAAAATACAGGCTGCAACGGAGATACATATGCTGAGAGAACTGAGAGCTGAGCTGAACTGAGAATGGGGATACGTTGAGGCACCCAAACTGAATTCTAAATGATCGTTGAAATTCTGCGGAACAGTGTTTCGTTGGAATTCGCAAATGAGTTGTGCTTGTGTTTGTGTGTCTGTAGCTGTAGCTGTAGCTGTTGCTGTATCTGTATCTGAGCGCAACGTTCTTAGCCCATTGCCTCACAATGTCTTTGCATTTGTCTTTGATACGAGTGCAAATAATAAATTTTCAGCTTTTGTCGGAGGCGGCGACGACTGCCAGAGACATCCCGGAGACGTTGTAATCCCAAATCCCAGACCCACAGACTGCAGGCCAGAGACTTTTGTCGGCACTGACCCATTTAATGGACAACTCGTATTGCAGCTGCGTCCAACAAATGCACAACTTGTTGGATTTTATTGGTATTAATCATCCGGGAAATATCTTGTAATAGTTTTCCAGCTTGATTGATGAAGTCCATTTTCTGATTTTTATAACCAACCCGCTGTTCATAAATCATAAACTGCAAAACGCTGAAACTTTCGCTGACAACTCCTGAGCGAATTGACCCGCAGTGTCTTCGATTTGCCCCCAATGGTGGCACCTCAAGTTAATTAGGGTTCTGGTAGCCTTACCTCAGTCCAGTTGCCCGCACTCTGGTCTCCATTTTGGAACGGCCAGCTGTGCTGGTTCCCAGTCCAACTGCCAAGTCCATGTCCCACTCACCTCCTGATTTTGCATGTCGATTACTCACAAATTAATGGCGAGGCTCGTTGACTTTTCTGTACCTTACTGCTTTCCTTTTATTTTTAGCCAATAACCAGCTAATAGAACCGTGAATTGTGAAATATTATTTTCGTTTTATTTGGCTGAAACTTGTCCTGCGTTCGCTGTCTAATTGTGAGTTAATGGTCTTGAGATGCCAATTGCCCACGGCTGGATTGGCCACAGTGTTTGTCGTTGCGTATCGAATTATTTATGGCTTATTCGATAAGGTAATCCCTAGTGCACACAGACTTGAATAACAGAAATTTATTTTTAATTTTGATTTTGAGACTTTTTAATTATTTAAACTCTTTGAAAATAAGTTTAAGTTGGCAACACTAAATAGTACTTCAGTTTAATCATTCTGTTTAATGACCAATTAAGCCTTTCAATATTAGTTATTAAATTTAAAAATGCTGCTATGTAGAAATTAGTACAAATAAAGTATCGTTAATACAATCAGTTAACTGCTAATTCTAGTGAATCAAATATTAGACACCCGTACTACTAGTATGGCTTTATGGTTTATACAAGTGCTTAAAGTCCCTGGCCCACCTATTTCTGTTTATTAACAGAATGTGTAGTATAAATATATAAATAGGCCAAGTAGAGTTGGGAGACAATTGATTGCACTATCAATATCTGTTGTATGAATAAACTTGATTGGCCACGATTGATGACTGTTAAAAAAATCGCTAGGACGAAAAATTATTGTGGTAATTTTTAGACCCAGCACTTTAAAAAAGTACTAAAGGGTCTATTAGGTTTGTGCAAATGACATTTGTGTGTAACAGGCAGAAGGAGGCGTGGCAGACCCCACAAAGTATATATATTCTTGATCAGGACGACGAGCTGAGTCGATATAGCCATGTCCGTCTGTCCGTCTGTACGTCCGTCTGTATGAACATCGAGATCTGGGAAACTATAAAAGCTAGAGACGTAATTTAGAGACGTAAGTTAGGTTCCTGTATTACATAGGCAGGCCAAGTTTATGTTTTTAACTTGATATCTCATCCCCCTCCTCCTCAAATTTGCAAGTTTTACAGTTTTACAGTCACTGGTGTTCTTCTTTGCATGAACAAAGCTTTAGATGCTTTGAATGTTTGGTGGGATTTGTAGCCCAATGGAATAATAAACACCGGAGATATTGGACATTCAATTTTCTGTACTAGGCATTTGGTTTGGGGAGGGGGAAGCCACAGTGTACGCGGCCATTAGTGCGTATGCGTGATTTTTGATTGTATCGACGCCCAGGGCAAATCAAAGTACAGGGTCTCCTACTGTCGGTTGCGTCCGACTGTAGTTTTCCGAATTTTTTATGCAAGTGACAGGAAATGACGAAATTTAAAATTAATAAAATTGAAATTATAAACAATGAGAATATAATAATAAATTTGTGTGTTAATACACGCCAAAAAGAAGACTTATCTATTGAAAATTTTATTTAACAATAAATGCTTTTCGCAGATTCAATAAAGGGTATCGCTAATTTTTATGTATTTGAAACCTACCGTCTACAACGAGTTATAGACTAAATATTAAACATTACTATTACAAAATAAAATAGTGTTAAATCCCGACGCGTTGGGGGTAATTTATTTGCTAGACCGGTTAGCCTTGCCACGAACACAAAGAAAAGAATGGGTGCGAGCTTTAGATACTCTTAGGTAACTAATACTATAGGATACGCTCAAACTGTGCACAAACTGCTTGACCTTCAACGTGTGTTCACTTCTAATTAGTACAAACCTCTTTAACACTCGCAGCATATTTCATGGATCTTAGCAAAGTTTGGTACGGGACGTAACTAATTTCTAGCTACTGCATAAAGGCACGTACACCAAACAAAAGTCATGAACCATATGGAAAAACAATGACCAAAACCAGGTAGGGTCTAGGAACTTGTAAAAATGAAGGAAAATTGTCCAAAACTAAAATAAAAATGTTATACTTAGTGTTAAAATTTGTTCACTGGTAAAGGCCTATTCCCAAATAAAATGTAAAAAGATAAGTACTCATTAATTTGATAAAGTACACATAATGTCAGTGTGACCCTTTGTACCAATTTTGGTATTGCAATTTGGTCTAAGGTCACACCATATTTACCGCGCTTGTTTTGAAAAGAAAATCAGAAACATAATATAAAACCAAATTAAATAATAAAAAGTGAACGTACACTGCCAAACGCTTTTAAATGCATTTCTTTTAAGATGATAAAAATGTTCTTGACTTTAGGGTTTTAAGGCTATATGACGCTTTCAATTCAGTGAGCTTTGCGGAATTCCTTTTTTCGTTTTGAACACAAACTAGTGTTGGGTTGCTCATGAGTGAGTGAACAAAACTGAGCTGCTCACTAAACTGAACAAGTGAACATGTTCTTCCCTAATTGTTCATTTTTGCTCAGCTACTGAACAGCTCTTGCTCACTGTTCAGTTTCTCACCTGCTTTTACTCATTGCTCATTGCTCAGTTGCACAGTTGCTGAGCTGTTCTTGCGCGCGTTATGCGCGTGATCATTTTGCGTTCTTGCTCATTTTTGCTTTTCTGAGAACTTTTGCGTATTTGCTCACTTTTACGTTGTGTTTTGAGCCCATTTTGCGTTCGCGGGTGAATTGAGAATTTAATATTAAGCACTTGGTAGGGGAAAGACACCTTATATAATTAGTTTATTACATATGAATGGTATTTTATTATGGAACTGGAAAGCATGCCTCTGAGTCCACAGTCGTGTTCTGTGTTGTGTAATTGGAACATTTGGACGAGGAATGGAATGCAAATGGACGGTAAGTTGAAGTCCTAAATTAGGGAAGGGAGATTTTAAGAATGTATGGCACAATACAGCAGGCATGATTATTCTGAAGAAGTCTCTACAAACAAAAGGTCCCAAGTGAACAAGTGAGCGAAGTGAGCGAGTCAGCTCACCTCCAAGAAAAGAACAAGTGAACATATTCAGCCAACTGAGCAGTTTTTACCCAACACAAACTGATTTGAGGGCTATAGCCATGTCCGCCTGACTGTCCGTCCGTCCGTGCATCTGTCTGTCCGTCCGTATGAGCACCTAGATCTCGTGAACTGCAATAGCTAGAGACATCATATTTGTCAGTTAGATGCCCCTATAGTGTAGGCAGATCAAGTTTGTGTTTGAATTTGTATATTTTATTTTTATATCGAATATAGTTCAGAATATTGACCTTAAATAGTGCTTGAGTTAAAATTTTAAGAGTATTAAGATAGTCAATACAATGCTCATTTATTATTTTGTTCTGCAATAATTTTCATTTGCTCATAAAATATAAATATATCGTCTCTAACTTTTATTTTACAATTTTATTTATTTGTTCCCCTTAAAAATTTTACCAAATAACATTACAATTAAATAATAAATATATATTTTAGTACAAGTCAATGAGAAGCAAGGAAATCAAAAACAATAAGCCCGAAAAGCTACAGTCGAAAAGCCTAGTACATAAAATTGACAGACAGACAGTATTATGTCGACTCAGTTCATCGATCTAAAAAAGTACATGTATACTTTGTGGGGCATGCCACGCCAGCTTCTGCCTGTTACACACAAATGTCATTTGCACAAATTTAATAGACCCTTTTGTACTCTTTAAAAGTACAGGGTCTAATTAGGCTTACACTGAATTTCACAAGTATATTTTAGCAGAATATCTGGAGCTCAACAACTGTGATAAGAACAAAAAAGTAGGGAAAGCGACAGTCGGACGCAAAGCTACAGTCGGACGCAACCGACAGTAGGTGACCCTGTACTTTGATTTGCCCTGGGAGTCCATAATAGCAGCAGCATATATGTACATACTTACATACACATACACATGCACTTATACACACACACATACACTTATTCATACAAATATATACTAAAATACAAATAATCAGCAATACTCATACAGAAATTCAAACTCACAATCAAAAATTACGCATACGCCCTAGTAGCCGCGTACACTGTGGCTTCCCCCCTCCCCTACCCAAATGCCTAGTACTGAAAATTGTTTGTCAAATATCTCCGGTGTTTCTTATCCGATTGGGCTGCAACTTGCACCAAACATGCAAAGCATCTAAAGCTTTAATCCAGTGACTCTAAAACTGTATATACTAAAAACATTTTTGTAAATTTGAGGAGGAGGGGGATGACTTTTCAAACATTTGAAACAAACTTGACCTGCTTATGTAATACACAAACCTAACAACAAAAAAATGAAGTCTCTAGCTCTAATAGTTTCCGAGATCTAGGTGTTCATACAGACGGACGGACAGACGGACAGACGGACAGACAGACAGGGCTATATCGACTCAGCTCGTCGTCCTGATCAAGAATATATATACTTTATGGGGTCTGCCACGCCTCCTTCTGCCTGTTACACACAAATGTCATTTGCACAAACTTAATAGACCCTTTTGTACTTTTTTAAAGTACAGGGTCTAAAAATAAGTACTAGTATTTATATACACAAAATTTTTACTATCACTTTATATATCTTTAATTATTACCGACATTTTAATTTGATAAAGCGACATTTGTAATCTGATGCTCGCTTTATACGCTGTGCACTGCAGTTAATGGGTATATGTACATATGAATATATGCCTAGTCTGGCTGCATGTGGCGCTTGCACCTGCAGCAGGCAACAGCAACAATAACAACAATATGCAAGAAGAAAAAAATGAAGAGCCATAACAATTACAAAATGGGGCCACAGCAAACAAAACTGACATTTTACACCTTTTCATTATCTCAACTGGCAAACAAATCAACCGACAGCAGACAAGTAAACAAGCTGCAACAGCAACAACAAATGTAAAACAATGCAAAGAGAACGAACACTGCGCAAATAAGTAGGTGCAATGTATTATTTGTTTTATCGCTTAAATTGCGGGAACCCCGCCAAACAAGCGGCTAAAAAGCGCTAAGCGTTTCGCCTCTGCCCCGCTCTACTATCTGCTGCTGTCCCCACCCACAATCATGCTGTTGATGAGGTCTAACCCCCCTGCTCCGCTCCCTCCAACTGCTGGCTGCTGGCAATTTGTGTGCATCGGTGCGCAAACTTCACCTTCACTGCCGACGGGTAGAACTTTTCCTGCTCAAAGAAGCGCGAACCGTGGACTGAAGAACGAAAGCTGAAGCTTGTGGACTGTAGAGCGTAGAGTGTAGAGTGTAGAGCAGACTGTTTATTGTTAGCTGGCAAAGTGACTAAAGGCAGTTGGTTTCAGTGCTTAGCTAGGTGCATAATTAGCTTTTTTCTTAATCGTGATCCATTTCCTACACTTGGCATAAATGAAAACGTTTCACATAATTTATGACTGAGCCTAGAATTGTACAAAGAAAATGCAGGGAAAATTGAGAAAATTAACTCAATTGTAGCTACTGTGGAATTAGCAGGCCATTTGGGGCAGGCACCAGCCACTGTAGTGGCGGCAGGGGGATCAGCGAGGCGTGACAAAGCTAATATTAAAACAAAGGTGGCATAAATTAAACGCAACAGCCACGTATCATTTAACAGGAAATTGCGATGTTTCGAAACGAATGCCGAACATTAAGTCATAATTGTTTTGTTCTGGATGCAGCGGCTACAATCGTACATAAAAGCGTATCTCTCAGATACTTTTCGAAGTTGGGGAGCAGGAAACATCGACAAATTCGATGTTCGAAACTGGTTTGGGCATGGAGAAAACTCTACACACAGCACTCACGCTCCTGCGCACACACACAGACTCACTGGAATGTATCTAAAGTTGTGTGCCACGGTGGTTGTCCCTGCCTGACGGCTAAATGCCTGGGCGGAGCCAAGCACACACACACACATGCATACACAGATGTATTCACATACATTCACACTCAAGCTTGTTTCAAGATGTTCAAACAGCAGGCAGGATAACAGCCCCAAAGCAAGAATCTACGCTCTGCACTCTTTGCTGATGGAATTATCAATGTTTTACACATGGCGTTCTTCGGACACGGCCCAAACTTGCACGTTCTCAATTTAATTAGTCTTGCGCTGAGCGCAACGAAACGGAAACCGAAACACATGCAACAACATACACCATGCCACATATGCAACAATAATAATAAGCAGTACTCCATCCAAAACTCTACAGCTTCGAGTCCAATTAAGCGATCTCTGCACATGAACTGTGTCCGAGACCAGCTTAACAACCCAACAACCAGGCAACACAACAACCAAACCGAAACCTGGCAGCCAACTGTCCCAGTCTGTGCCGAAGCCAGAGCCAAGGCATCTTATTTCATCTCCAATTTCCGTTGTGCCTTGTAGCGTTTTAAAGCAGCCACAGACGGCCAACAAATTGTGCACAACTTCATCATAATCAACGCTTTGCCGAGCCAGTACAATGGCTACAAGTAACAGGCTTTTGATAGAATACAATCTACCCTCTAAACAGCCATATCTGATCAGGGGACATTTTTAGTATCAATTTTCTGAACCGTCTATACATAATACGTTAATTTATTATATTTTATAAAATAAAATCCTGAGGACCACAGTTACTCTGGCTACTCTATTGTACTCTATAATTTTTTATAAGCTCCAAACAATAATAATTTTCTTAAAAATAGTACAATAGATTGTGCAATGAACATTTGTGTGCAACAAATAGAAGGAGCGTGAACAAGACAAGTAGCTGATTCGATATTGCCCAATCTGTCCGTTCGACTGACCGTCAGCCCACAAAAGTTTAAAATGCTTAAAATTCTTGGTATTCGATAATTCGATACATATTCAATAATGACGTTTATGTACTTGCCAATTGGTATGTCGAGAGGGGGAGTCGCAATGTGCGTGAGCTCAGTGTGTATGCGTGATTTGTTATTCCAGGTATGTATATATGTACATATATGCTGCAATCGCCACTTTCCGTTTTTTTTTTTTATAATATCTTATTGAAATTAAAAATAAAATTAAATTAATGATTATTTCTTTTACCCTAAACTCATTATATAATCGTTTATATTCTAATTAAAATATTACAATATTTTTAGCATAATCTAGATATATGTATTTTAAATATTTTTTAATAAAATAATACTTGTTCAATGCGTTTGCCAGTATTTCTCTCCAATTGTTTATCATATATTTTTGTATTCTGTTTTGTATTTATATAACTTTAATCTATAGGTTGTGGAACTCCCCTACTTAGACTATTTGGTTGAAGCTAACATAAGAAGTATAAAATATTTAACAACTTTTCATTACTTTTTCTAAGACGAAATTATATAATATAATTTTTTGAAAGGAATATATAAATTTTCATCATTTCTACAAATTCAATAGTTAGTTTATTTCCCATACTGTTTTCCCATACTGCCTGACAGCTAAATACCTTGGGCTAACGCTCGACAAAAAGCTGAACTGGAACCTTAACACGGAAGAACGTGTCAGGAAAGCTACAATTGCCCTTTACACATGCAGGAAATGCATCGGCCTCAAATGGGGGATGTCCCCTAACATTGTCCGATGGATCTACTCTGCGGTTGTTAGACCTATCCTCTTCTATGGCGTGCCGATTTGGTGGCCATGTCTCCTTAAGAAATCCGTAACCCGGAACCTAACTAAAGTTCAGAGAGCTGCAGAACTCGCTATCACTGGCGCACTGTGCTCCACCCCAAGCGAGGCACTAGATGCTTTGCTTAATCTGATTCCAGTAGATCTGCTGGGAAAAATGATAGCCACACAAGCCGCTTTACGTATGAGGGGGGCGAAACAGTGGACCTCACTAAGTTTCGGTCACTCCTCTATCCTAAACGAAGGCCCTAGCCTTCCCTCCGCAATAGACTATTGCTCCCCAGTGGAATATAGCTCCACCCTTTTTCATACAATCATTCCCCTGAGGGATGACTGGTTATCAGGTCCACCAGGACCCCAAAATTCCATAAAAATATACACGGATGGCTCGAAACTTAACAACCAGGTGGGTGGTGGAGTTTACTGTCCCGAGCTATCCCTAAAGAAGTCTTTCAGACTACCAGATCACTGCAGCGTATTCCAAGCGGAAGTTGCTGCCATTCACGAAGCTATTCTTAATATACCCACCGATCGGAATAACTTCTCTCACATTAACATCTACACTGACAGCCAAGCGGCTATCAAATCCCTAGAAGCGATATCCTCAAGCTCGATATCAGTGAACAACTGCCGCATATCTCTTCACGAGATGGCTAAGCAGTTCAAAATACACCTCATATGGGTCCCAGGACATAGGGACATTGAGGGGAATTGTAAAGCCGACACACTGGCCAGACAGGGTACCACGGTCCCCCTCCTACCGGATAGGAGTGGTACTGGGATACCCTTGGCCACTTGTAAACTCCTGGTTAAACACCACTACTACCGTGAGGCCAATAACAGATGGCAACACCCCAGGCAACCATGCTCCATAGCCCGCCAAACCTGGCCCATCCTCTGCCCAAAACGCTCATCCGAGCTTTGCGGACTTGACAGAGCCTCCTGCTCTATAGTAATCAGAGCCCTAACCGGCCACTGGCTCATTGGCTCTCATGCTGCTAGACTTAAGGCCCCTTTCAACGACTTCTGCAGAAGCTGTCGAGACGAAGAAGAGGAGGAAACAGTCCATCACCTCCTCTGCTCTTGTCCTGCCCTATGTAGAACCAGGTTCTCTCACCTGGGAGCCTACAATCTGACAGACCTGACGGACCTTGCTCCAATAAAGCTAAGGAATCTGAGACGGTTCATAAAAGCCTCAGGCTGGTTCTAAAGCGAAGTAGTTGGGAATTATAAAACCTGCCCATGCGGTACCACAATGGGCCTCTTTTGGCCTAAGTGAGCTGAGGTCTATTCTCAGCTACCGCCTAACCTAACCTAACCTT